>DWDX01004215.1:0-11988 GCA_018245675.1 Agara michaeli
TAAAAAAGAATTCGCGCACAAGAAAATAATTATATATTAAATAAAGTCTTCACGAATTTCTCGTAGATTACCTTTGACATTTTATTTTTGTTGCCAAATGCAAATATTAAGAAATAAGCATATTAATTAAGTTGGGATTCTAAATAACGATTTGAAGACACATAAAATGATTAAATGCCATTATTAAGCAATAATAAAGTGTAGTATTCATAATCGTATTGACAGAGTATTTTGTTATTCACCTGTTGCTTTTAATTCCTTGCCATACTCAAATGACTTTTTCTTAATTGTGATATCTTATGTAATTATAAAATAATTCCATGCTATTATTATTCTATAAAGCCGAGTCGAGAATAATATGATTTTATGAAATAAGTCCCTACTTATATTTTTATTTACTGGAGAGTAATTTTCATTTGTAATACAAGTGTACAAAATGAATAGAAATCTAATCAATATACATCATATCATGACTACATTAAATTTAAAACTCTAACAAAAATAACATATCGATAATAAATACTAAAAAATAAGATTAAATTAAAATTATTATAAAACGTTAAGTAGCTATTCACACACGACGACGATGGCAAAAACAGAATTTAACTGTCAATATGTTAACAATATCCAAAAAGATTACACTCCATTCCATGTTCTAAATTAACTATTAATTTATGTTGTTCTATTCTATTCTCTTAGCATATTTAATTTCAAATTGGTAATTTCCCGTAATTAATAGTAGTTATACTGGCGCCAACGGGCGTATAATTAGCTTCGCTTTATATGAAAACGTAGGAGAGGCTCCCTGTGCTGTGCATCTTTGCTCCGGAATTGCACCTTTATATTTATATTAATCGTCTAAGGAAATAAATACATAACACTGTCGTCTGCAACTTTTATTTAAGTCATAACAAGTAAACACATAACAAATCTTATTTTTGTCTTAATTATACGTCGCGAATTCCATTTTTTTTCTACTTTATACATGAAATTCAAAAAAAGATATTTTAGCATGTCGAATACAATCATAATATCGAGCTTACTAGTTTGTCTATCGATTTATTGGACAGATATCGATTGTCAACCGTTAGACTAGTATTTCTCGTTTCTGTCCATCGCACATGAGTACTTAAGTACAATCAATATGCATGTAAATTCATTGTTTTGTATCGTTCTTCGTCTTTTATAGGTGTTCCTTGGACTTTCGAGAGTTTCAATCAGTGAAGGTATGAATTTCCTTAAAAATTCTGTGATTTTCACTATTGCAGCATTATCATAATTACAAATAAAATACATAGGTGAAACGTAATTTCGTGTACAGGCCATGTTAGAATAAATAGAGAGGTGACTGAAAATATAGAAAAGTATGAAGCCATACTCTTACTTTCAGCTGACAAACACTTACAATACCTGTGTAAGTTTGCGTGACATCAGATATCTATAACTTGAATAAAAAAATACACCCCTGTATTCAATAACCATCAATTCCCAATACAACCAATAGATGGAGTTGTTGTAATAAAATTGATACAACACTGACACTCTTAGCGTCAGCCCTTAATTATGTCAATTACATCCCGGCTAAAATTGACGTAGGATCTTCCACACCCGATCTGACTTTGCGTAGGAACAGTACAGCTTCGCGACCGTCTATTAATCTGTGGTCGTATGACAGTGCCAGATACATCATGGGCCTTATCTCCACCTGACGGAAATAAAAGAAAAAAGTTCTAGCTTTAATAGTTATTTGTATTTACAAATTGTATCGAGAGTACAGGAATAATTATGTACTGTTAGCAAGAAAATTTAGGAAAGGGAATAGTACAAACAGTATGGAAGTTATGAAACTTATAATCGTAGTGAAACTAAAATGCTGTTTACGGTACAAATGAAGAAAACTACGTTATCAATTCTTTTAACTCCTGCAGAAATTATTCAGAGATATTTCATGGTAAGGATAGATAAATTTTATTTTGTTATTTGCATTATTATCCAATTGTTATGTGTTCTACGATTTTTTGGTATATACGTATTTGATACTGGGCCAAATTTTAAAAAAAGTTCTTATGACAATGCTATAAATCATTATTAGCAGGTAACCGATAATCCTGACCTACAGTTATATTTAAAATCATTATTTACGTCACCTTGCCCGCAATGGCGACTGGTCGTTGCACGATTGCGTGCATCCCCAATATAGATGACTGTGGCAGGTTGATGATGGGCATAGACAAAAGGGAGCCAAAAACGCCTCCATTGCTTATCGTGAAAGTTCCGCCTTGCATGTCTGCTGGCGTTAGTTTACCTAAAATAATATAAAGCACAGACATTTGTGGGCTAACTTATCGTTGATCGCCTCTAGTATCGGGGACATAAGCCTTCAAAAAAAATCATGCTTGTCTCTCCATCTATTTATAAGGATTTACATTTACGTATGATTATATTATGAACAAGTGGTTCTTAGTGAATTACCTGCCCTGGCTTTCTCAGCGACGGCTCCCAAAGCTAGTTCGATCCGGGGATAGTCCATGGACTCCACATTTCGTATAATAGGTACCACTAGACCTTTGGGCGTAGCTACTGCTACCGATATATCTACATAATCCCTAAGGAGAGAAATCGAATACAAAACCATAATTAAAATACGTCGTCAACGTCATGCAGGAATGTATGATACAATACAAATTTTAATGATTTCTTTTATTACAATAGTTTTGTATTTCGTGAATTTGATTTCGCTCACTGAAAGCTTTTATCCAGAAGTCTGATGCTACGATCGCTGTGGAGCTAACTGGACTGGAAGGTTAGAATATTGAAAATGACAACAAATTTAAATTACATAAACCCATCAATGGTTATTTCACAAGGAGTGGGTTTATAAGTGTGTTTATGGTAGAGCAGGTAATAATACTGTAGTTAAAATGAGCAAGTTGAAATGCCAATAGGCAGAATACACCGCTAGAAAGATTGATAAGCGATGGGGAATAAAGATAATGGAATGGCAGCCATGTCTCGGAAAAAGAAGAATAAGTCACCCTCCTATCAGGTGACTTGAGGAATCAGAAGACTGAGGACCGGGTGGAATAGCGCCAAGGACGGGAGGTCTATGTCTAACAGTGGCCTTCTAAATATTGATAGACGAATGAATGCATGGAATATTAATGGCTAATAAAAAATTAAATCACCTATAAATAATGTCATTGCCAATGATCACACCGTTGATGACCGGCTGGTCCATCAACGCATTGGCGGCAGCTTTCAAAAATGGTGACATGAAAGACAGCTTCACGCCGTATTTCTTCATGAAACCGTCCAGGTTCGCTTTACGGAAAGCCATCAACTTACTGTTAAAGAAAAATTATTTATAGGCGCTTACACATCCACAACTGTTCCATGTACTATTGTCCTCACTTAACGTGACATTAATCTATATGTGTATTTCAATTAGTTGGACCAAATGGTTCAGTTTCAAATTCGGAAGCATACAACAATTTCAACTTTTCTACCTCATATCGCATTCGTTGAAGGTAGTGAGCATTGCTGTGGTGTTCTGCGCCTCCTTTAACCTGTCAGCGATGCGTCTGCGCATTTTGTTCATGGGCACTGGATGCTCCGTTCGTGTTCCTGATATTGTCTTAGTTGGATCACCGATTCTTTGAGCTGCGAGCTGGTAATGCAAAACAAGATAAACGATGATTGATTTAATTTATCAATGTGCTGCTCGGACGTAACAAATAATAAATAAAAGACACGAGAAATCTTATTATTATCCTCCCATTCGTTACCAGGCGTTGTTTGGTTGTGGTTAATCTGTTAATTGAAGTTTCTAAATTACAATCACCGAAAACAATTATTGTTCCATACTTTGTACAACGCAGAAAGCGATTTAGTATGGCTATCATATTAGAAGTGAGAACTTTAAAAATTCTACAGTAGGGCCAGCCGGTTTCTTCGCAGCTTTAACAGCTACTTGGGCCGGTGCAGCAGCAGGCGCTGCCGCAGCTGCAGGTGCGGGTGCTGGTGCTGGTTTTGCAGCTGGAGCGGCTGCAGCTGGGGCGGCAGCAGGTTTCGCTGGCGCTGGAGCTGCCACTGGTGCTGGTGCTATTCCTGTCACATCCACCTAAGCAGAAGATGTTACCTTACTTGTATAATATTAATAATCATCGTCATAGGTAAGCTTTGCTATGTAAATGTATGCTGAGCAGGAAGTTTGCCTAATTTTAAACGTATTTCACTCTACAGCACTTCAATATACACGTCTATTCATAAAAGTACCGGCACTCCATACAAAATTAAATTGATTAGCCAAACAAGACAATTCATAGGTACAGGTAATTTGGCGACGGTAAAGGTGATGCATGAAAATGTTGTTTACCGAAAACAGCGGTTGCTGCGATTTCACCGAATCGCCGTCCTTTACCAGCATCTTGACGATTTTTCCGTTACCGGGTGACATCACTGGCAGGGCGGTTTTGTCAGTTTCTATCTCTAACACAACCTCGTCTATAGCCACGGCATCGCCTTCTTTCTTTATCAGTCTGTTAAATTACGAGCGAAAATATATCTGGATTTATGTTTAAGCCATGTAAAGTATGAAATCAAGTGACTATTGGGGCTTAACATTTAAAAAAACAAATAGTAATGTTGCGGAATCAGCATTGAAAACTATATAAAGTTTTCTATGAAGGATGGAAACAGGTTGCAATATTTACTTTTCTGAGGAGAAAGTATGTCAAGGCAAATAAATAAATCGTTGTAAATAAGTAATGGGTTAAGGTACTTGATATCCCCACTCGTCACGGAGTCTGGAAACGTAGGGGCTTTTACTTCCTCCACGGCTCGAAATACCTCTGTGGTATGAACATAACGCTTACATAAGCATTGCAGTTTCATTTCTGGAAATCTTTTCTGGTCCCTGAGAATGTGAAAATACATAAGTTCAGGGGACTTAATGTCATCTTTTCAAAGTGTTCGAAAATAATTTCGTTATTGTTTTTGTGCTAAAAGAGAACTTAAAGGAATTTAAAAAATTGTAAGTTAAGGATCTATATGCAATTTAATATTAACAATAATGATTATAAAAAAATAAATACTTGAAACTGTCTAATGTTAAAACTCTGTTGTGGTGCATCGTTACATAGCGAGGATACCACATCCATTTTTCTCGCAACATCTGAAATTCAAGATATCTTTTAAACATTACCATACGAGTAACATTGTTAAAAACATTGAAATATTGAAATAGAACTAATATAGGAATTTTCACTCAGTTTTACTGATACTTTTAAGTCGGGATCTCAGTTTACAAAATATAGCGCATTCACAAGAAATCGTAACGTTTATTGTATAGCTACTAAATACGAGATTTCAACAATTGATTTAACTGACAAAATGTGTTGGTTACTTTTGTGTAGGTAATTCTTATGACTATCCAACTTACAAATCGTGCTATCTGACGTCTGAGCATATTAAGAAGTCATACAAACGAAATCAAACGATTGAATCATAAATAAAATCAAAGCATCATACATAATAGAAAATCTGCTGACATTCTGTCAACATTTGAAGATTAAAAAATTCTTTTCTTGTCACTTCTGTATTATTCTTTTGAGTCATAGAGGATTTTGAAAGTTTCGATTAGAAAAATTATAATAACAGTTTTTTTTCCAAGTAGTATTCTCTGAAGTAATTGCTATTAGCAATTACTTCAGAGAATACAAAATTGAGTAAAGTTTATATTGCGTAAATTTCTGTTATAACGTGATTCTTTTTTTTAACAAATTGTGAAAGTACATTACGTAATCAACACTTAAGACCGAAAATGCTACAACTTTATTACAAATATACATAAAAAGATGATTGAAATATAGTTTTAATTTTTTTACTGAGCACGAGATGGCGCTCACTTTTGTCATGTTATTTCCATTACCCGATTGGCGTCGCACTGTATGGCTACCTTAGTTTAGTTTCGCTATCGCTTAATAGATGTCACTGAGATGCTTAATGTTCTATTGTTTTTTTTATTTCATCTACAATGTTTACGGACAACGGAGTAGCAAAAAATCAAACAACAAAGACACTGCTGTCCATAGACATACGAGTATGTTTTCTTATTCCTCGTTAATTAAGGGATTGTAAATTAATTGAGACACATATAACAATAGATGCATGGATATCTCAAATAAATAAATTAGTAAACTCCTTACGCCACTTTACTAACTAGCAGAATATAATTTGGGTAATAACGGTTTAACTGTAAATAATAAAACATTTTATGTCAGTTGTATGTGCCAGAGATATGAAACCCAAATCCTTGAAGTGACAGTTAGAATTCTAAGCTATCATCGCTTTAAGTGTGTCTACCACATAATTTAGTGTCTTCTTATTATTATTAATATAGAAAATTAATATAGGATATAAATGATTACGTTCATTGGCTTGTTCATATTGATTTTAGGTATTTGTCTTGGGTTCGAGAGCGATACTCGAGTCGCGAACCATAGCATAGAGGACGTAGTGTCCTGGTAGTGAGGTGGAAAATGGTAAAATTATTATAGATGTAGTAATATATAAAGATGTACGTCAGACAGCTCTTTGAACGGTACATTAATGGTGTCCACTCAAGACGTCCGGTACGCAGGCTCCTTGGCTGGCGTAGGGTTGTCAATTTTCGTAAATTTCATAAAATTATATAGGTACATTATCGTTCAATAAGACATGTGAATGTAAAATTAGGGGTGTGCTTAAAATTAATCGTAATAATAAGAGAAAGCATTCACAGATAAGATTTTTTTTTAATAACAACAATAACAAAACTTGGATAACTTTATACAGGCCCATTAAAACATAAATGCGCAGTGTCTGTGGTATGATAACCAGACAGATGATGCAGTTGCCACTTGTGACGCTCGTCACACAGTTCGCGTGCTAATTTACACCTCCTGCAACATAAAAAAAATGGTAATTTATTATTATTATTATTATACAAACAAACCAGGTGTACAAAGTTTATTTATAATATGCATATAAATATATTTCTTATTTTAACTGCAAAAATTGAAAGTTTTCTTTTTAAGTTAAAAAACGATCTAAACTTTAAATAAGAAATGTAAAAAACAATCTAAATTTTATTTTCAAGCTTTTCTATTTTTTTTTCTAATCTTTTATTATTAAACTGCTGGAGATGGGTGTCCTCCATAGTAAGTAGATTTTTAAGCATTATTTACCATTTACCGTTTATTTACCATTTTGGTTACGTGCAAACGACATTATTATATTTTATAACATACTCTAAGATATGCAGGTTTCCTCGCGATTATTTTTTTAACATTTTGCGCAAGTGCTATTTAAATTTGTAAATTATAAATCGTACGGAAGTTTGCAAAGTATAAAAATTAGTGTTTGTGCGGATTTGAACCCAGACCACTCGAGTTGCACAATGAAATTTAAACCGCTCGCCGGTGACAGCCTATTGTTTTAAATTATTTACAATTGCATAAGTATATTTTAAACATTTCTAATATTTGACAACCCTATGACGCTAGGGGAAGCTCCCCTACTAATTTGCTAAGATTCGTGGTGCCCGCATCTTTGATTAGGAATCTATAGTCCCAAAGGGTACATACCTCAACTATCGGTTGCTCATTTATCTACTCGAACAATTTTCTAATTAATATTTCCTTTAAGACACATGTATAAATAACGATCCGATCCGGGTGTAAATTTTCCAATGTACATGCAATCTTTGGCTATTGAAAGTATGTAGGATAGTA
Organism: Agara michaeli; assembly: GCA_018245675.1. Lineage (NCBI taxonomy): Eukaryota > Metazoa > Arthropoda > Insecta > Lepidoptera > Hesperiidae > Agara > Agara michaeli. The sequence goes on from DWDX01004215.1 coordinate 7,773, forward strand.
CCTAAGTGTGTTTATCGGTGTGTTATTGAAATGATCCAAGATATTCAATTACTTATTATTATTATTTAATAGCAGTTTCCTGCAAGTTAGACTGGGCATATACTTGTATAAAATTAGATAAAAAAAATTAAATTCAAAATAACTTTTACAATTTCATAATTGATATGGTTCTTGTAATTTGGAGCTTGGAGACTTTAGGTTGATCTTATACATCACCATTTTAACATTAATTGGCCTATAGGTCCAGCGAGTAGAGAACCTAGCTGCTGTGTCGTGGGTAGTAGGTTCGATTACCCGCAGGACACGCATCTGTGCGGTTAGCTTGAGTTCAAATTATCATGCTATCATTCAAGTTATTATGTTGCTTAGTAGCGATTTTGGTATCGTAGCACAGGGTCTGCCCAATTTGGGTTTAGATGTAGCTTATTATTGGACTATTGGACATAGTTTTCCCCAAAAGTGAGAACAGTTTAGGTCCTATTTAACTTTGCCCAAGTGCGACTTAGCAGGCTTAGCATGCTTGCGAGCCAGCCATATGTAGTAATGTCTAATATATTCTAGAATCAGAACCGTTACGTATCCTTTCTCTGCTATAGTATTACATAACAAGAAAAACTGCTAGAATATTCTGCAATAAATCAATAAAATTATTGCTAACTTATATAAAAGACCAATACAACGATATATTTTGATTGAGGTTACTTGGAAGCATTTCGTTTTTAGACTCCGCTTATACGTAAATTGTTTACTTGGAACAGTTAGCGGAGGGTGCGTTGGCGCTGCGGCCAGGATGCGGGTTGGCGAAGACTTAAAGTTATTAATACTTTGGTGTATAGTTTGGGAGCCACTTGATACTGGCTCTGTTCGGAAACAGCGCAGTGAAAATCTAGAGTGCGCTTCGTCATTATTTTCACATATCGACTAAGTACACATATAAAAATTTTATTCAATTACTTTTTGCCCGGGGATTAATTGTAGCTCCAAAAACTGATTGATGCTAGTTAATTTTGTTGATAACCAAGTATCTAAAATATCATGTTTTTCTTTCAAAGCGACGAACTTTCATACAATCTTTATACAGCTATTTTACTCCCTTATGGAATTTCCGAAATTCTTTTTCTACGGCTCACTTACGTTATATAAAGAACCCTTTTTGCAAAATTTCAGGAGGCTGTCTTCAGTGATATTGGCTGTGCGTTGACCTTTGAGTCAGTTAGTCAATCTGCCACCTTATTGTATCTTATTAGACTAAACGAAACCAGAAAACTTACACATTTTGAAAATTACAAGAAAATGTAGAACACTTTCGCTTGATCTATTAAGGGTTATTGACTGGGCTTTCTTTATTATTATACCATCACGCCAGGTCCCTAACAGGTTAGGCAGACAGCACCCAGTGCCAAATATCCCTGTCCTTACAAACCTGACGTGCTTCGTCTACATTCTCTCTTCTCACTCACTTCTCTTTCTTTTATGTGTGTACTAAATAATCGATTTTAATTAATAAATCACGTGAAATGTCTATTTCCTTCGTCGTACTGGACAACGAGCCTGTAGGAGCAAGTTGTGCCGTCTCAGGTAATGAGTAAGCAACTGTTTCAGCTTAAACGCTCAAACTGCGGCGACCGCCATTATCCGGCTAGGGATGTGATCGGATAGTGGACGCGTTTCAAATACGATAAAACATGTTACTGGCCTTTGGTCGACTGGTTAGAGACCCTGATCTCTTCCGAGGTTGTGGGTTCGATTTCTACTGAGAACAAACATTTATGATGTGCACATTTGCGTGTTCTGTGTCTGGGCGTAATAAAAATATCTATATAAATATTATATCGTATGTCTATATGTAGGTTATCAGTTGTCTGCTTACTACAGTAAGGGCACTGCCCCGTTTACATTACATCAGTGGCGGTTGTCAGTTTGTAAAAAAAGTATTTCGTGGGACATTTATTTAGTTATATATAATAAAAATATGTTTAAGTCTTAACCTAAACACTGTCTGTATCATCGAATGCTGTTCACGCCTGTAATTGGCACGCACGCACGTCATGTGTAGCTATAAGTGAACACTTATGTAAAGATTGTGTGTAATGCTGTTGGTGTGTAAATGAATAAATAAATAAATAGTTATTGTGACACTCATACTAGAAAAAACACTGTATCGTAATCACACATACCGTCACGCCGGGTCCCTAACGGGGTAGGCAGAAAGCACCGAGTGCCAAATAACTCTGTCCTTGCAAACCTGACGCAAAAAAAAAATAACATTGCAAAGAATATTGAGATCATTAATTGAAATAAAAACTATCCAATCTCTTAACTTGGATCAATTTACACGTATGTGCAAATTTTCAGTAGAGATGGGTTCAGTAGTTTTGAGGTTCATAGCGGATAAAGAACATAGCGCCTAATTTATAAATATAAAGATTACATCTCTAAGGCGTGCAGGTTTTCTCGAGATATTTTCCTTCACCATTATAGAGAGTGATATATAAAACTGACTGTTGTAATAACTGCCAATTATGCAGCAATTCATGTACATAGTACATTCCAATATGGCGCTGTAAAATTTATTGTGTTTCCGTGCCGCGTTCACGTCTTGTCACGTGTCGTTGTCACGGCACCCATTGTATTGCACGTATCTGGTGTTATTTTTACACTTTTATTACAATACTTGTCGGTTTATGCCAATGACGATATACGATTGTAGATGTATGCGTTTTAATGATTACTATTATTCGATAAATCAATAATAATTGGTGAGATAATTTCGCCCAGGGCCATTTGAATCCGAATTAGACGCTTGCCTTTTTGAATGCGAATGGACAGCTGATAAAATTACATATATACATGCTGTTTACTACTTAGATATTTTTATTACGGCAAGGTATAAAACAAGCAAATGTGCTTGTCACACAAAAATTATCTTTAGGCACTACGCAGAGAAGTATATTTATTTATGGATGCACATATTTCCAAACCAAGCAGTAATGGATAATCTCGTTGTGTTAGAATTTGAAAGGCACGGGGCGGACATACTGTATTATCTGTGCCCATATTATAGCGTACAAGTCTGTGCTGTGTATTGAACATCTGTGAATCGCCGCTGGCGGGAAAAGCGTGCGCTATAATTTTACGACGCTTTCGTGACACGTGACACGTGACGCTTCGTATTTATATCAGTAATCAAAAAACAATTATTTATCTGTTTCACTGTGCATTGAGTTTTGATTGTTTAAAAGAGACGTATTCGCACGAGGCATTCACGAATTCAAAATCTATTGATTGTATTTGCACGACTCTTTTGACATGTGCGAATCGATAGACAGATGCGTAGACGTTTCCGTTCGATTCCCGGCCGAGCAAATCTGAATGTGGAATTTAATTATGTATTTCGTATCTATATATGTGCTGTCCTAGTGGGAATTTATTGTTGTCTATTTTTTTTTATCCAACACTCTTTTAAGATCCCTTATTATGTTCAATTTCTCTACGTTCTGTTTCAAATCCAGTTTGGTCTTGATTTAGTCATAGTTAGTACTACAGTTGTATATGAAATCCAGTACATTACTACTCCTTGATCTAAAGTTAAGCCTCTTATGTTATTATAATACATATATCTACACGTAACCGCTATTGATCAAGCAACGAATATGAATGATTGTTTTAATAAAAAATATACACAACTAGTTTGCAAATGTTAAAATCATTGTTAGTCGCTTCTTGTTATCATAGTTGTGTATCAATGACAATTTAAATGTACGTTGCGTCGACATGATTTCAATTTACGATCGCCCTAAGCGGTTCGAAATTTGATTTCCGTTTGAATTTAGAATTACATTTTTTTTTAAATTTACATACCGTACTCATTGCTGTCAATTGTGTTTTTTTTCCTTTGTTACATTCGTTTTTAGCGGTAAAACTGGTATTTATTAATAATAATAACATTAACATTCTTAGATGTTACAATACAGCTCGAAGGACCAAATTTTGGTAGTCGGCCTATATAATTTGTAAAAAGTCTTAAAATAATACACAAGTAAATCAACGTTACAATTACCCTCCGATCAATGAAATCTCACGTGTCAAATGAAAATGTAGGCATGCATTGCATTTGCATTAACATTTTGAAAATGGAATCAATTCGTGCGACTGACTCAATATTACGTCAAACAACGGTTTGGTGGACAATGTCCGCTGATTGGGCTGCGTCAGG
>DWDX01004216.1:0-11987 GCA_018245675.1 Agara michaeli
GACATGCGTCCTCTGAAGATGGCGGCGACGGTGAGGTAGCGGCCGTGGCGCGGGTCGCAGGCCGCCATCATGTTCTTTGCGTCGAACATCTGTTGTGTTAGTTCTGGGACGGTGAGGGCACGGTATTGTTTGCTACCACGGGAGGTGAGAGGGGCGAAACCTGGCATGAAGAAGTGGAGACGAGGGAAAGGAACCATGTTGACTGCAAGTTTTCTAAGATCTGCGTTAAGTTGACCAGGGAATCTGAGACAGGTGGTGACGCCAGACATTGTAAGGGAGACTAAGTGGTTGAGATCGCCATAGGTGGGTGTGGACAGTTTGAGTGTGCGGAAGCATATGTCATAAAGTGCTTCGTTATCGATGCAATATGTTTCGTCTGTGTTTTCTACGAGCTGGTGAACTGAAAGGGTCGCGTTGTAGGGTTCTACTACGGTGTCTGATACTTTGGGCGAGGGGACAACTGAGTATGTGTTCATTATTCTGTCTGGGTATTCTTCGCGGATCTTGGAGATAAGGAGTGTTCCCATACCGGAGCCGGTTCCCCCACCGAGGGAGTGTGTGAGCTGGAAGCCCTGGAGGCAGTCGCATGATTCGGATTCTTTTCGCACAACATCAAGGACGGAATCAACTAGTTCAGCTCCTTCGGTGTAGTGTCCTTTGGCCCAGTTGTTGCCGGCTCCAGATTGACCGAAAACGAAGTTGTCGGGGCGGAAAATTTGTCCAAAAGGTCCAGAGCGTACAGAGTCCATGGTGCCAGGTTCGAGATCGACAAGGACAGCGCGTGGGACGTATTTGCCACCGGTGGCCTCATTGTAGTACACGTTGATGCGTTCCAGTTGCAGGTCAGAGTCGCCATGGTAAGCGCCGGTGGGGTCGATGCCGTGCTCATCGGAGATGATCTCCCAGAACTGCGAAAGAGAGAAAGTCGGTTAGTTACATTGAAACAAGTACACTGAAAGCGCGCACGATTAAAATACCGACACGAAAGCTCTTTAGATCGTCGAAGTGAACTGACGCTACTTTCAAACCGGTTTCATGAATAGTACTACACAATATAGCGCCCGAGACTGATTCTTGTTACCGATCATTGCAAGTTCCATTCAAATAAAAATGAATCAATTTCTATTCGATACGCATGTAGACGAAAGGGTGTATGACAGGGCACGTCAAAGACAACACAGCGCAATGAACCGTGGTGTAAATGGTAGACAGGATACATAATACATGCTTGACGAGCACTAAAGTTCGGTAAATTACGCAAGCGTTGTTGCCGAGGGTATACAATGAGTCGCCTTGGCGACGGTCGACGCCCACGGCTCCTCCGTATTCGGCTTATCTCCCCTTATAAGTAGAGAACGCAGTGTACCGGTCTTTTAACAAAGTTATTAGCATTCGAATGTTGCATTTCAATTCCCCTCAAATCCCTGGCCTGATTGTTAAATAGCTCGCCATATGGCTAGTAATTGAAGTGTAACTACTTAATGGGTTATACCTATTTCTTTTCATGACTTCTTTTAATAGAATAATTGTGTTCCTATTCGCATGTATACGCAGAAATATAAATGTTGGTATTGTATAGAGGTCGCATACTTGTGATAGCTATTGAAAGATTACTTCGAAAAGCATTAAAATTCATTGGTTCTTAGCGACGATAGGCATGATGTCATCTTGCAAGTTGTGTGTGCGCTTGTGTGGGTAAGGCGAGCGTGCCGCGCCTGGCAATGCCATATACGATAAGTGACTAATACGGAGGCCGGCTTTTGGTTCAGGGTTCCGAGATTCGAAGAATCGGAGAGTATCGCTAATCGAAGCGTATATTTAGCGGGCGTAGTGACGAAGCGTTCTCAAGAAAATGAAATTTCGTATGAATACAGAGACAGTATGTGATGAATTAAAAATAATGCTTTCGTTGTTCGTGTACAGGGTGATGGTTTTTAACAACAAAAAGAGAAAGGCGATCGGTTCGATCGCTGTGCGAAAGGTAGCTTTCTTAGTCGTAACTAGATAGGTGAAGGTAGACGGCAGACGCGATGAAAGTGGCGTGCGAACGGCGAACAGCGCACCGCTTGCGAGGGAAACGAAGGTTTCTAAACAATGGACGTCGAATATCGTGCTACCTGCTGAGATTTAGACGAAGCTTAACTCATATACGAATTGTTGTGTCGAAGTATAATGCTCGGGATTGCGTATTGCAACGCACTGCTATAGAGCTGATCGTGGTTATTTATAAGCGAACCGTCGGTCAACGACCCCCGGATCAACGCACTCGCTAATCTATCAGATTTTTCTAACAGGGAACGCGGAAGCATGATAAGATTTATAACGTTTTGAAAAAGGAACAACAATGGTCGCATGTGTTTGTCGTCCAAATGAATCATGTCCATATTCAAATGAACGTGATCATCAGAGTGAAAAATCTAGTTGAAATCATCGCGCGTTTTTCGTCTGCCTATTGTTTCGTTCGACAATCAACCGGTGAAATTGTGCGTAGAGACACACACTAAACAAAACTATACGTTTATCTTGCTCCCAGCGTTTGTTCCATTCGGTTTTATGTCAGTAGGTACTTTATTACGGTGTGCAGTAAACTAAAAATCCCGCTGACACGAGTATTTATAGCTATAAATATATAAGTACATAATAAAACACACGTAGCTACGTGTGTTTTATTATGTACTTAGTAGTACGTGCATTCAACTTCTTTCCATCTCATTCCGTGCAGAAATTCCAATGCGTCTGTAGCACTATCTGAGTATGTGGCTGGTAGGAACATAAACGGTGTTTTAAAGAGAAATTATATTCCGAAGCTCTGACGCTCGTCTATAAATAAATGCTTTATCGCCTAAATGGCTTTAGCACGACACTGTAATGCAATCAAAGAAAACTAATTTATAATGATTGGTCTTATAATTATATAGATTTTAGGAATCGATTTAGTTGATGAATTTTATCTTTTATATAATCTGTGCAGTCCGCATTACAAATGTCATTATGATCTGTTTGGTTAATCTGGATTGTTCCAGATTATAAAGTTACGAGGAATTAATATTACGGTACCAAGACGTTGATGACCGTCTCGTGGACTTGATTCGAGACAATTGGCTTTTGTTTTGATAAAGTGCTCGGATACAATTGATCGATGGTTCCTCATCTTGTGTATAATATCAAAGAATATTGTATTAAATCTTGTACGCGCTTTAAGATTAGTATTATTATCTTGAATACATTTTATTACATATTTTTAATTCATCGACTGAACTGACTGCTATACATACATTAAATTAGACGCTTAAATGATTTCCTGTTGGCAATTTACAAAATAAGCTATACCTATTAAGTAGGTACAAGTATTTATGCAAATAAAATAAATATTTCAATTCAATGCAATCTATAGAATTAATAGAATACTTTAGGTTGTTCTATAATTTATTATATTATGTTTCAATGCACTAATTTGTCATTAATAATAGACAATAAGTTACGTTATCATTTAAAAAAACTTATTTTACATATGGTATTGTGTCTAAGGAAATCATTAATAAAAAGTTGTAAACATTACTTTATTAATTTGCAAATTATACAATAGCTTATTTTCGCAAAAAATATTGCACTGTTACTTTATCTATGGTACCGTAGATTAAAAATATTGTTACATGAATAATGATGATATGAAAAGGTTTCACAACCATTTTAGACAGAAATGCAACAGAGATAAGTTTAACTTTTTGCAATTATTGACGTCAATTGCCGAATATACATAGTGCTCTGTATCTGAGGACTCGATTCGCAATGTCTATGGAATAAATTGGTGAAAGTTTAAAGTTAATTAGTCGGCAGATTGGTATCGGTGCGACCAATAGAGCGCTTGCAAGAAAATTGCATGTAATTTATTCGCTATCTTGTTCAGTTGCAAATTTCACCGCTTTATTTGATAAGAAAGCCGGTAATTATGGCTAGTTTCCAGCACAATTACAGTAGTGTTAAAATATTCTGACTTTCAAACGCGAAAACAGACTATTTACCTTTAAAAATTTGGTTGGCAATGTTACACGTAGGACTTGGCCATAATTAAATAGATCTTATACGAATCGATATAAAGTACGTAAGGTTGAGTTATGTCATTGTAGGTTTTAGAATATTGATGATCAAACAAACACGTATATTCAACGGAAAATAAACAGTGAGCAATATGTCCTTAAAGAGAATAATTAAAGACTGTAATGAATAATATGAAAATATTATTCGTTTTAAAAGAACTGTGATGTGTTAATTATAATTATAAATTATACATCATGAGAAACTCTTGAATTGTAATTTTTTTTGTAAAATTATCTATTCAAAAGAGTGCTGGAAGGTTTTTTTCGCCGGCTTTTTTCTCCAGATCTCCTATTGGCTGAAGGGCACACTAAGCCGAAGTATGATGACCAAAACATGACCTTCATTGAGAGTATCTATGTATCTTATAATGAATAAAACAATTTGGATTTGAATTGGAGTTAATTTACCCTTTGATTTGTATATGACTTGTATATTTTATTGTTTTATTTTCATATAAGTTTAGAAAATTTAAGTATGAACGGGTGAATGTTTAATTATAGTCTAATGTATTTTAAGTTTTGATATAATTTTTTTTATCAAAGCAAAAATATCTGGGTCATACACCGCGTAATTATGACAGGCGTCAAAATGATCGTCGTGTGCGTGTCGCGGGGTTGCGCCAACCCTATATTTGACGTAAAGGTGGGCCCGGCGTGCGTGAAAAATTATAAATTCTACGACAGATTATTAAGTAGTAGGGTGAACGGCGCTATGCAACATTCACCAATGCTTCCGTTCCCACCGAGCTCGTTCTAATCGGAAAAGCAACAAGCAGACGTAATCTTCCAGCGAGTTCCGTGCCTCGACAACGTGGACCGTTAGATGAACGCGTCGGCTAATTAACATCCGCACGGGACGATCTGAAAGAAATATCGAACGTGAACGACACTTACTTTAGCTCCGATCTGGTTGCCGCATTGGCCGGCCTGGATGTGCACGATTTCCCTCATTTTGTTTTAATAAAATTCGTATAAATTACTTAAACACTAGACGCGATGCTCGCACAGCACTGGTCGCGGGTTTGATCAGGCGGCCGCGCTGGTGAGGTTTTTTGAGGGCATCGTCGCCTCCGCTGCAGCCGGAGCGCGCGCCGCCATTGGTCGGCCCGTTACGTCTCGTTCCACCGCTCACTTCACTCCGCGACGGCCGCTTGGCGCCGCGAAATGAATTCTATATATGGCTATGCGTTACCGCTGCAGTATGCTGTATTTCAAACTTTTATCTCGTTTTCGGGCCACTGAAGAGGGGGCTGTACTCTTTATTGATACTTATCTTTTATTTTGGTTCCCTACTGCATGATCCTGCTGAGCTCATGCGTATTTTTAGACGTTTTGCCCGAGTTTATTTTTTCATTCGGTTGAGTGCTCGTGGGATCACGCAACGCCCTTTATTGTAGTTTATAACGCTAAATTACCCCTTCGTCTTTTTCATACCTTGATTGAGGCAGGCAAGTGTTATTAACGGTTTTGTAAGCGTAACAAGGACTGTAGGACTAATCTTCAACCTGAATGAACTTTAGTTAAGGGTCCTTGAGATCGCTCCTTTGAATTTTGTTCGCAGTTTTGTGAACACACTGTTTGTTTTGGACATAAGCGGTCCTTTATTCCCGTGTGTTGTAACACCGAATTTGCAGCTGCACGCTAATATAGATAATTTTTGAGAGCGGATATTACTATAGACTATGGACAATATTCAGAGCCATTTTTTATTATTATTGATAATTTTCACGTTGTATCTCTTTATTGTTTATAATAAATAATACCTCTGATCGACATTTAAACAAATTAATTAATTCATAATCTACAATATACAAATTTCTATGTTTTTACCATTTCTCTCTCTCTCTATTTTATATAAACCTTATATAATATGATTAATTACTTCATTGTGTATCTGTGGCCATGTACTGACACTAAAATAAAAATCTGTGCCGTTATAACCGAATAAAAAATAAATTCAATAAATTCACCGTAAATGTTTTTCAATTTTTTTATTGATAACACTAAAACTCGTTAAAAAAAAACGCCTCGAAAACGGTGTTCGATTAATCTAACACTAAAATATTTAGTTTGTAGAACGCGAGGAAACCATACTTTTAGGTATGATATAAAATGTATTATGTTTCCGAGCTGTCTGAAATCTGCCAATCCGGATTTGGATAATGTGATAAACAAAGCCTTCTCCTTAGGTCGGAGACCAATGTCACAATGAGATAAAAACTATGAATGAAAATTAAAAAAAAAAATTAAAACGCTTAAATAGTTGCCATTTGTTTATTGCAGAACGCGGTGACGCGGTGACCTATATCTATTTGGCTTAACAGTTTTATTATGAATCGTATACAATTACTAGAATTGATTAAGTCATAATTTATTGTTGAGGATACCTAAACAGGTTTATACGTAAACAATATTTTACCTTATATTCTGTAAGTTTACAATAAGATGTAATTGGCATTCGTGTTGTTATGTTGCCGTACTGGTTGACTTTTTTTTTTTTGCTGATGGGGAATTCACCAGCCTAGTCCCTGGTTCACTTTTTTTTAAATGACAATGACGTAACGACGTAAGTTATGTAAACTGTGTTATGAATGTTTTAATCAGTTCCCGTTATCAGATGATGTATTAAATAAATATGTTTATATCCAAACATGTGTCACGCCTATTTTCCGTTGGGATAGGCAGAGCTAATGCAAGTTCGGGTAGTAAATTTGCCGTTTTTTTAAATAACTCAAATAAAATTGCGTGCATGTATGAAGGGAGTGATGAATGTAGAAGAAGCACGCCTTCCTACCCCTTTAAGGAAACGTGTGATAAACTTGTAACGAGATGATTAACGCAATTCGTATTTATTAATATAATGAACAACCTTCGCTTATCTGAGGTTTTGTATTAATAAGCAATAATAGTATCTATTACGAGGGTATACAGTTCAAATTACGTTACCAATGGCATTCGCCTTGACATGCGGTTTGATTGACTCATTGTTATTACCAATATTTACAATATGAAACATTTGTAATATGAAAATTATTTATAAGTCAACAATAAAAGATCTAAATTTTATTTGATCAGTTAGTTCCTTATTTGAGAATCAATTCTTGCGACTTTAATTTAATTTCCAACCGATAACAGCTGAAATATATGACGCATGTAACTTTGAAAAGTCAGAGGTCCCAGAATTTGAAGCTAAGACCCCGTTACTGAGGGACCGACATCGTAACCAACTGGCAATCAATACATTCGTATAAAGAATCCATAATTTTGTGTCCATTAATAAGATGCAAGAAGGGGACTCAATTAATTCAAAAGCACCGTAAGTGTCTGTACCTTTCCATCCCTATTTGGTGGTCACGGTGACCACGTTTTTGTTGCATCTGTACGGACCGTTGCGACATGCATTTCTCGTATGTGATGTAATGCATTATGCCCGTAACTGCTTACAGGTAAACGAGATATGCTATTTTGTAATTCTCAACGTTTTGCATATATGTATAAACTTTACGTTGGTTTTTGGCGAATTATTTGATTTTTCTTATGCGGAGAGCAGCTAACGGCAGCCATCAGAAAGAGCTGTCGCCCATGGATGTCGTAACCAACCACGAATAGGACTGCAGCAATGGGACTATTAGTAATATTAGTCCAGTTAATATTAGTCAGTATCCGCTCTTTCAGAGGCCTGTCACAGAGGCGCCGCTACTCTTGAGGACTGAAAAGGCCGCTTCCAGTATACACCTGGGTACAGCCACCATTCTTCAGACTGAAACGCAGATTGATATAACAACAACGGCTTCTCGGTATAAATAATATCAATTATTGTTATATCTCGATCACACCTACGTAGAACAAACAGTTACGCTTATCACATCACAAATTGATGCGAGTGGGAATTGAACCGATAACTATTTCTTACCGGCCAGGATCACAACCATCAGCAGACCAGGTCTGGTGGTTAATAACAAAGTAATTTGATAGGTCAGGCTCCGAAGGGATCTTGAGAAGTGTCAAGTGATCTTGATAAATCTTGATCAAATACGAAGGCTTTATGAAGCTAATTATAATTAATGGCCGGGGTCAACTTTCGCTCGTTGCCGCCGCCACCCACGCCGACGTGGGAGCTTCCTGCATCGGCTCAGTTTGAAATTGTGGTACGTATTAAACTGTTCTTGACGCTTCTTCGATGAAGAAGTTGTATAGGTTACAAGCAAATAACTCACATATAATAACGCTTAAATCTCTTAAAGGTAGGCGGAAACTGAATATTTCAGTCGATGATTACAAAATAATAAAAAGCAATGTACCAATTTCTTTTTTTATCAAATCATGTCACACCTAGCTAATAATTATTGTTCTGTTTGGGCCCACGAAGAACTTTTCAAGAAACACCGCTTCGGGCAGACTCCATGTACTTGGATAATTGCTAGGCAAGAAATTTTGGTTCGTGCGTTGTCTTTTCGCCGCTATATAACGAATATTGAATATTTTATAAAACGAAATTTTCAAAATTAAGTATCCATTAAACATAAAAATTAGTAAATCAAATTATATACCTACCTATATAAGTAAATGCTGTTATGTTTTAAATATATTTAAATTCTCGTAGACGCAAAAGCACCAATCAAAATAACATGTTATAAAATGGGTTCCTTACAAGGAGTTGTGAGGAGGAATTAATTTGACAATATTGTATTCAACTGTGAAAAGAGTTTCTCTTAACTGTTGGTCCATCTTAACAATGTATTCTATTACCCGGTAATAAGATCTAGAATCGCTTGTGTTTTGCAAATTTGTATGTCAGATGCTCAGTTCGGAGATGAAATCTGGTGGATTCAGGTCGCTGCAGACAGAGATGGTTGTGTATTTATAAGGGTGTTGTTTACAAGCCACATTAGCGAATCACTGAATTGTTTTGAAATAAATGTATATTTTGCATATGCTCGTATTGTATCAATTCATGTAGCTACATATTGTTAAATAAATAGCATGTGTATCAGTAACTATTATAATTAAACTAAGTAGGATAACACCAGACGCTGTTTCCAAATTATCCAATTGTGTTATGGTAACCGGACAGCTGACAAACTTATACTTCAACACCGAGATACAGAACAAATGAATGTTCTCACAAATGTGTGTTAGACGGGAATCAAACCCACGGTCTCCAGTTAACAGACAGGGCTTAACACTAGATGAAGTGGCCAATTACTGGAAGATACCAGCATATTGCAGACGACATCGCAATAAGCAAGAGCAGGAAACGATTCATTCTAGTTCTCGAAGACAAGGCATCCCGGATAAATATCTACATAACCCTGGCAGTAGACACAGATATAGCTTTTTGCTCACTGGCCTCAACCCGCAGAAAAGTATTAAGTTTAGCTAGAAGCAAATTATCAACATTTTTATTGACGTATAAAAAAGCGCGTCTCAATTCCGTTGTATATTATCTATATATTATCTATGGTTATCATCTCAAAACTCTGTCATTTATTAAACAATTTGAAAAAATGTTTTTTTTTCGGTGTCTATGACTTTATTCCCGTTTGATTCCAATTAAAATTTGCGGACAAAAATATTCAGAGTAAATTTCTCTTTACTAAGATTTTTTATTTTGAACAGAAATTAACAAACCTCATATGTAGATATAGGTATGAATGTCGGCGCGCGTAGCAAAGTATGTTCGCCAGCCAAGTGGGTTTTGCAACTATATTTTACATTAGCTGTGCCCGCGACTTCGTCCGCGTTTGAATTTAAGTTCAAATAAAAGTAGCCTGAGTTACTCCTTATTACATCAGCTATCTGCCAGTGATAACATCGGTCCAGCCGTTCCAGAGACTAGCCGGAACAAACAGACAGACAGACAGACAGACAAAAATTGTGAAAAATGTCTTATTGGTATATGTACCGTGTATACATACATAGTAATTTAGTAAAAAGCGGTTATTTTAATATTCCAAACAGATGCTCCAATTTTATTTAGTTGTATAGATTTCACTTTCGGCTAGCAGTCAGGGTTTCCAACCACTAAATCTAAAGGTCAGTCAATATATACAATATTACACCCTTGACTCACCACTGCGACCCCTACAGTACAATAAACACATTACCCACGACGTGATCCCGCAGAATAATCCCCAAAAACCGAAGTAAACCGAAGCCTTACTCATCCCCGGGCTCGCTATCGATCGGGGGTGAGTCACCCCTACGTCACGCCGCTCCCGCCGCCGGGGGTTGGTTTCATAATGGATCACCACGGGGCACATTATTAGTGTGATTTTTTCAACATAAGACTATTTTAATTAATCACGTTAATATTATAAAGAGGACAGATTTGTGCGTGCGTGTGTGTGTGTGTGTGTGTATGTGTGTGTATGTAACGGATAGGCTCAAAAACTGCTGGACCGATTTCAAAAATCTTTCACCATTTGAATCCTACGTTGTCACCGATTAAGCGATTTTTATATAAAGATCAGCATATTTGATTCGTCTTATCAAAATGGTTACAGTAATATTTGATTTAACGTAATGTAGGAGAACATATTGGATTGTTTGTTCGCTTTTAGTTCGTATAAAATCCGCGAAAACACTGCAGAGTGGGCGAACCGGTCGTGACTCAGGTACGTAGGTGCGGGTTCGAAGCGGTGTGAAGTCATCCCCGTGGGCTGGTAGCACTGAAAGTCACTCAAGGCGAACTGTGCGCCCACCGCGGACAAAACACGCTGTAGAAATGTCGATAAAATTGCCTTTTAGATGACTGTTGGCTACGCCGACGAAGGATCGGTTTGGACTCTGTTGTCGTTAATTTCGTTTTAATTTACATTGACATTTATTGGTAAACAAATTTAATTCAATAAAATATATAAGATAGATTTATATACAATGTAATTTACGAACAGACGAAACGAAGGAGGCCAAATGTTTATGTACAAGATTTTAAATAATTACATCGATTCTTCGTTCCTACACAGTGATATAAGTTTGAGGTGCCCCCGTATAAGGTCCTTTTTATAATTATTAATATTTTTTAATATTGTGTCTTGGATTCACACTTGATAGCTCTCTAGTTTTTCTGCTCCGTACCCCAAACTGCTTTTACTTTAATAATCTGTAATTTAGTGGAAACTTTACTGAATAACGAGTTTTCAAAATGATGTACGTAATTTTGTATAACCACTGTATTGTGTTTCCCAAATAAATAAATAAATAAGTTTTATATGACGGTTTTGATGAGGAATGGAAATCCTTAGTCTCTGCCGACCTTTATAGGGACCGGGCATGACTCTATAGACTATAGTTTAAATTATTTTAAGCCATGTCTGTCAGCTAGCAACTCTATTTAACTACTTATTAATGAATGAGTCGAAAATTTATGAGTGACCAAAATATGGATATTAGTTTCAATTTTGTCCTCGAACATCGCAATTTTTAATTAAATCACTTTGCAATTTTATATTTGTCAGCGTTCATTACGAAATGTTAAAGAATGACGTGAAAACAGTCGGCAATAATGATTTACATTACCCGCAATGTCGTAGCGTATAGAATGTTCCAGACTGGCGTCCCCCCCACCTCCTCGCCTCTCCCCGCGACGTCAGGGGCTCGTGCGAATATCGATCGGTGTTCCACTTCGGCAGTATACCAGGTGCATTGGCCTTTTATTGATTTAAATTCGTATGTACTGTGATCCTGACCAAGCTTTCTGAAGCTAGGGACATGAAATCTGTCTATATATATATATATATATATATATATATATATATATACGTAACATCACGCCTGTAATCCCCTAAGGGGTAGACAGAGGAGTGTAGTGCACCCCCTCATTTCACCAGTTACGTTTAAGTCCCACAATGGAATAGGTGGTGAGCCTATTGCCATGCACCGGGCACA
>DWDX01004217.1:0-11986 GCA_018245675.1 Agara michaeli
CTGGATGTGTGCCCGGTGCATGGCAATAGGCTCACCACCAATTCCACTGTGGGACATAAACGTAACTGGTGAATTGTGGGTGTGTACAGCACTCCTCTGCCTTCCCCTTAGGGGATTACAGGCGTGATGTTACGTTAATAAATTTGCACGGAATTCATTTACTGCTTGTTACGTCTATTTTTTGTTTGTTTCCTTACTATAGATATGTTGAAATAACAGTTTTATATTTAACAATAATAGACGTAGTTGAATAATTCATTTTTGTTTTTAATTTTGCTGACTGTACTTGCTCTATGTTAATTAGTCTCTACTACAACTCCTGCTATCCAAAAGCCTCTGTCAATAACTGAGTTAAAACAGCCCTTACAAGGTAAAGAGGAGACATAGTCAATATATACACAGCTTTTATTATATGTACGTAGATGTAATCAAATGATTCCTTTTCAACTATCCGTTTACGGGGTTGAAGTTGCTATTTATTTAGTTTATTTACATGCGGGTATTAAACTTTTGAATTTTGTTTCGTGGGAAAAGTAACACTATCGCCATTTATATGAATAGTGGTATTCGTATTAATTAAGCTAATGTATTTATAGGTTTTTATAGATTTTTGAATAGTGAACGTTTATTATGTAAACGAACCAATGTCTTAAGGGGTTATAATAGGTCTGGGATCGATTTTAGATACATCATCAGTGTTATTTGAGAAGTCTGCATCTATTTCTTTATAAGCGGATTGCAATCCTTTTAATATGCAGAGTGAAACACTAAAATACGTTACGTCAAATAAGTATACATAATTGAATGTAATGTACTCCAAGTATGATGCAATAACAAAAATAAATAACTATAAAACGTTAAAGGATGTAAACTTGTAGGTAGCTTGTAATATCCTCGCTGTGGTCTTGTGATTTACCACGGATGGTAATTCTATTATAAGTATCACCGCAAAGATGTATACCTACGACTTTGTCAAGAGGTGTCTCACGTTTTCGTTCTGTCCATCGCGCTTTGTGTATTCCATTCAAATTGCGAACACACATACGCAGTTGTTATGATATTTTTCTCACAATGCTCGTATGAAAGCAAACGATCTCGCCGTTGTGTTAACGTATAAGGAAAAGGAGACATAATTAGCCGAATGCATCATTATGAATTATATAATGACATCGCTCGGTGACAAATGCGCTTTTCACATTCGAGCCGCAGTCACGAAATATCACTAGAATGTTCGTTCGAACGATTTGTTAGCACGCAGTGAATATACCTACATTATCTTCGTAGGTATCGTTTAGCATCATCGATTAGAAAACTGAGAATTTTCGTCAATCTTCGCTTTTGAAATCTGCCTAAGATATGATTGAAGCGATCAGTTATTTCCAGCAGGTGAAAAATCATAATTTGAATTGTAATTCTTGTTCTGATATTGCGTATTGTTATATACGATTCTTTTACTATTGAAATGTGTCTTTGATGGTACGTTTTACACTCGTACGTACTTCCATAAACTACAAGAAATACCAATAAATGTCTTGTATAAAATGAAAAAAATTATGGATATCATAGATTTACTGATTTTATTTACTTAAAAAAAAGTACCTAATAGATTTTTTTAGGGTTTTTCTGTCTGTTAATAAATCTTTTTGTTGCTTACTTATTCCTCTGGCGCAGCTACCTAATGTGAATATTTTCTGCCGTCACTAGCACTTGCCACTTATAATTTCTCTTGCCAGTTCCTCGTATCTATTTATCTTTTGTTTATCTCATTCAAAAGATACTTTTTTCAACATCTACATAACATATGAAAGCGTTCGTATAATACTGTTAAATGAGGATGGCACGTTGAAATGGAAATGTTTATGGTCGTATGCGAAAATATCTACACATGTTGTAAAGAAGCTTTGATTTCCAGTCGAGTATACAGAATCCACGTCCGTAGCTCTGCATGTGTTTGGTTGATTGCTCTTATAAAATACGTGTGGATTTCTGAATCCACGATGCTCGAATATATGGCACAGAGCGCGACGCCGTGCCCCTTGGGATTTAAAGTTAACGTTGATTCGAAATATTCCGCTATTTACAAACACCGTTTCAACTGAATTTTACCTCACACCGTAATGGTAATAGTTTCTGTATACCTACGGGAATATACAAAATATGAAGTACCTAATTATATTATTATTCTTGGGGTTAGTTCTATACTTAAATTCAACACATTAAGGTACTTTTGACCGTAAATAGATGCTGTTAGTGTGAGATGAGCGTAATATTAAGAATAGACATGTTACTTTAGCTATTTATTCTACTAAACATAAATATTCAAAATTGTTTATGTTTTTTGTTACTAGTAAAACAGTGCAATGTAGTAGAGAATATTACATTAAATGTCAATACATTTATGTAGTTCCTTAGATATCTTTATAGGTGCTAATAAATACGCTGTCGATGAAAAATCAGCGAATCTAAATTATAAATATAGTTTGAAATGTATTATTTTTTATTCTATCTGTATTTTTTGTTTACAGATACTCTAAGATAAAAAAAAATACAGACGAATTGAGAACCTCCTCCTTTTTTTGAAGTCGGTTAAAAATGCTATGCTATCAATATTATTTTCGTTCTGCGGTGCAATGCATCTTTTAAAAAAAAAATAAGCTGCGCTTCCGTCATCTGTATAAATTGGTTATCTGTATCCTTGGAAAATTTAGGACACCTGGCAAGACAAGCATCACAACGGATTAACTGTAGATCGACGCCTATGTACGTAAGATTAGGGGATTTATGCGTAACCAGCGAACCGCGGTGGATGTTGATATTAATTCACAGATCAAATATTGGACCTTTTAATTATGTCAAATTTCTTGTCCAATAGCTTTTTATTACCGCATTAAATAAAAGCTTACTGTGCCTTATGCGGATAAATTCAGAACTCTTGTTGGTTTTAACGAGAAGCGCACAATAATGATTTCAGTTTTTCTGGTTGAGTGCCTCCGGAGAAATGAGAAATATTTCGGGTCGAGAGATGAAAAGTTTAAAATTGCTTTTATACAATTTTATTTAACTTGTGTACCATTTCAAACTATCCTTAATGTATATGGAAAAACGTGTTTAGAAAGTAATTTCAAACGAAATACCTTAATTATCGTTGCATGTAGGGATAAGTGTTCTCTAAACATCTCTTTTTATTTTGTCCAATTGACGCATGTCATTATTACGAGTATGTGTACAGTGTACAGTTATATGTCGCTGTAACTCAATATCCCCACGTTTTTACGATAGAAAATCTCAGGAAGAGGCGATTGTTTGCCGAGTGACTGTCAACGATTATCTCGCTGAAGGACTTCACTGGTGCGAAAAATAATCTAACACAATGAGCGGTTAAGTAATTAATTTATAACCCTTTTCAGTGACAAGGTCGTAGATATTGTGATCAGACAGTTTTTGAGATGATTAAATTCTAGAAGTCGGTACGTTCAAGGAAACTGTTATATACTTACCTACGATCTGTACAAATTACAATGCAAAGTACAGATAGGTAATTAGATTTCGTGGTTTAAGATCTTAATAAATGTCATAATATTTCATCTACCAACATCATGCGAATAGGTGATTACCAGCTCTACTTAGCAACGTGTAATTCTACGTGTTATAATCAAAGTCTAATTTATAGTGTTTATGAAAAATTATTATCCATGTAGAATTTCTATAGACCTTCAACACCTAATAGATTGCTGATTAATTACCTACACGTTTTTCTAATCTAACTATCTGTCAGATATTTTGTACTTCATTACAGTAGACATACAAAGGTACTAAATAGGTAGATATTATGTTAATTGGTGATATGTGGAGGTGTACTACACTCCTCTGCCTACCCCTTAAGGGATTACAGGCGTGATGTTACGTTTTCTATTATGTTAAAGGGATGTATTTCTTAACCCTGTAGGGTAACGAGTAAAATTTGATTTCGCAAGGAACACAATTTCTTTAATTTCTAGTGCGTGCAACCACTCATTGATAGTCGCAATGGAAGGCAGAAGTTTGCACCACTACGTCGTCAGTTGAATAGCAAAAATTTTTTTTCTCCTCGAAGCATTAAGTTACATTTATGTAATACTCATAAGTTGACTGTCGAAAAGTAAATTTAAATTGGAATATACTGCATACGCTGATTAATACAATTTGTTTCATGAGGCAAATTGATCGAGAATAATACACAACCGGAGATTCGCTGCGGGCGTTCTGATGTCACATAATTATATCATTAATTGGGCTTGGAACTGTTTTTTTGTTTCAATAATTATTTGAAAATAATTAAAGAAATTAACGAACTGGTTTTACTTGTACTTATCATTCATTTGTTACTATTAATTGAACTGTTTTGGTTGCAACTATTTTTTACTTCTCCCCCTCCCTAGATAGGGAAGGGGTGCCTAGGGAAGCCTCCACTAGGGAAGCCTAGAACGTAATCTATCACGTTGCATCAGTACAAATTGACAGAGAACTATTTCGTTTAAGAATGTCCTATATAAAAATAATGTTAACATTTGCAGAAATGAATGATTCAATATTTGCTTACTGGATGGTCGTTTTAATTATTGTATGAGTTTTTTTTCACTGTACAAATAGAATGAGTTATTTAACAGTTCAAACACTGTAGAAGCGTTTATGAATACGTAAGAGAACATATTTGCCGGTTCAATAAAAAATTTCAAACGAATTTCATTCACTGCTCTTTATATGATTGAACGTAATTGTGTGCCTTAAAATTTTTAAGCTTACCATTTGTCGAAATGAATATTGTTATAGCTGTTTTAAGAATCTCTCTGTAAAATCATTGCTGGAATTAACATTCTATATATGAATTCAAAATTAAATTGTGAAGTAAATTAACAGTATTTAGTTATAGTTGGGATTTTTCTTTATTCAAAAACACTCATTATTCAAAATACATAAAAAATCTAAAACGTGATGTATACAAATTCGTAAACAACTATAAACAATGTAATACAATAATTCACGACGCTAATCACTTGAGATGTCCTAGTTAAAGAAAATTAGTAATATGACATTATTATATTCAAAACATAACAAAGGTCCTATGCAATTTTCATCGGAGTTTTCTAAGTACGTCTGCACACGTGTTCAATTGGTTCTTCAGTAGTTCAGTGATGCTTGCCGATGAATTGCAGTCTGCTTTTCCGATTAATTAATAAAGGGAACAAATGATTTTATATTCTCGCAACTTTGTTGTGCGAGCAAAGTTCAATGACTGTTCAATTGTATTGAATGCCTTGCCAAGTTGTGGATAGAGTTAATTTGAAGCTTCATTAAAACGTTAAAGCCTCTGTTTTTTCAATTTGTAATCTACCGAAGTCAGGTACAGGTTTATTTCTTGTGTCGTTCGTTTATGTTTTATGGTTTTACATGTCTACTTCTTACCACGCTAACGGACAACATTATAACTGACTTTTTTGAAATGTTTTTCCGAGTAAGGAAAAGTTAAGAACACCCCATTTAAATTAATGAAAAATGAGGTATGCCTGCAAGGGTTTTTATCACGCATCTACTTGTGGAGTGACCGTAAAACTGACTGGCAGAGCGGGTACGTGACCACGTCGCGTGATTTGGGCAACGAGCGTGGAATTTGAAATGGCGTTTGAAGCTTTATTAATTTACCGATGCATATCTTCTGATATACTTGTTTAGTTAAAGTGGTTTTTCTTTACTATTGTTATTATGTGAAGAGAGTCGTAAACGAGCGTGCACGGCACTGTTGTTGTGAATAACTCCAGTAATAGGTTTTAATAAGAATATTAGTTAATTAGTATCGAGTAGTAACAGGACTGTGGGAATAGGACCATTAGTAACATTCAAGTAGTCTAGTTAGTGTAATAGTTAGTCTAGTTAGTGCTTGCGTTTGGCTGCGAGCTCACCTGATGGTGACTAAGGTGCAGTTGAAATTTAAACCTACTTGTATGAAACTTATTTTTAATATAAAAAGGCATATAAAATAGGAAAAGATTATAAAATGTTATAATAATAAAGTAATGTCATACACATCATTATATCATTCAATACTAGGTACTAAAGTGATTAATGTAACCAAAAGTATAAAGAGTCATACTTTATTCTTTTATGCTTATAATTTTACCAGTGTTCGGAGGTTGTAAATTCTTTTTCATTCGTGAAAACTTTCCAGCGAGGTAAATGAATCAATGATTCATTCTGCCCGCGACAAATCGTCCTCGCAATAATTCCTCATTTACCCGATTCTTCTGTCGTTATAATGGATTTCACAATTTTAAATGCAGTTTTCGTAATTTCAGCGTTTTGTTTATATAATTTGAAATTTTGTTTTTTTTTTTCTACGTTATATAACCGAGCACACAAAAATTATGTGCATGGTTGGAATAAATACGTACTGTTAGGTTTTCCATAATCTCCTGTTAAGTGTTTGAAGTCTGCACGCATTGAACGCCAGAACTTGGCCAGCATGGTAGACTAGGGCTTTAAATCTTATTATGTGAACGAACCCGTCACCAACAAAAAGGTTGAAATAACAGTTGAAGATATTTATTACATACTTTTTAATAGTAATTATATTTTTGTTTCAAAAATGCCTGCCGAAGGTAACAAATGATTTCGATTTGAGAATCTCAAAAACAGATATTATTATAACGAGATGCTTCCGGTTTATCTCGTGAACTCTCCAACCCACCTTAAACATTTATTGAGGTTATTGACCAAGTTTGCTAAAATTGTTATTATCGGCCCAGTGTCTGACCTCGCCAAGTAGGGAACTGGGGTACAGACTGTCTCCATTTTGCCAAGTTTCTTGTTACTTATGTTGCAGTGCGATTTGGCAGACTTTGAACCCACGGTGCACATAAAACAGGTCATGTCTTAATGCGAGGAATCAAATACTAAAGTTTTGTACCTATCGTAGAAAGATATATTGAGTGTTATATACACTGTTACTTCCAAAATGCCTAAATTCGATTAATTTGTAGTTAATTAGTTAAATTAAGACATTGAGCGATTGAGACATTAATTAGAGCGCTCGTAACCCTAACGCGGTTGGAGATTGCCAACGATCTGCAAAGTTACCAACGGCAGGGGACTCTGCGATTGGATTACTAGTGGCAAGTTTTACATCCTTGCTGTTGTAGGCACTATAAGTAGTCGGTCCCAGTTGTTAACGTTGGGTAATAATCGTTAACCTGGTCGGAGACTTTAACAGCGCTTTAAATGCCTCCGACACACGGGTTATTCACTAAACCGTATCTTCGCTAAACCGTACTCCAGCTATTGAAGTATATTTCTGGCTTTCCGTTGTTTCGAGAATTACCCTCGCCCACTATTGTAACGTACAAAATGGTTATAACGCATAACATAAAAGAAGTGATTATAGATTTGATGGTTTATTTAAAACAAGATTAAAACCGCTGAGTGTTATATGGAATTCATACTTAATTCATGACACACGTAATACCAAATCGAATGTCGGATATTTCCAATCGAAATGTCTATCTAACGACGTTATCTAACAATATCACACGAGGTTGCCTGCGTGGATGCCCTCGAATCGGCAAGATCCTGCGATCGGAGACACATTGAATATTTAGATTTCAGTCCCAACTTCGGGGTTTTCTGGTTCTAATCCCTGACATGTCTGACACTACGAAGTATTTAAGCTTAAATATTACAGACTAAACGGAAAAGGATAACAACGTCTATGGTTGGAACTTTTCATAGAACTCTCTGAGGTTTGTAAAGTTCAACAAACCACACACGGCTAGCGTTGTTTGTTGACTCTGGAATGTCTGGATTAAGTCATTTTATTATATGATCAGACTCGTGGTAGAATAAGTAGATCGATAATGATGATGGTATGTTATCCTTAAAGATCGCAAGTGTGTTGAGCTGATGAAAGCATATCAACACGTGCAGTCATATATAAACTTTTCATTGAAACTATCAAATGATAATTCTTATTAATTATTAATTGTTCATTATAATTGTATATTTAATTTAATTTAATAATTGTTTTTTTTTTTATAATTATCGTTGTTGTTTATTTAATTACACTAACGTGTCAAGCTTGTTTGCGACATATAAATACCAGTATCGAAGATTAAGTATATATAAATATACAGATGAATCGTGAAGTCTTGGCGAAGCGAGTGCTAATCGAGAGATAAAAACGAATAAAACAAAAGACGAATACGTCTTACGAAGAGACGACAATCGTTTAGTTGATACAATCACAGCCACTGAAACCGTTTATTTGGTCCAGATAGATCTAATCTGAATGAAATTGCCTCGGTGTCAGTTTATAGTGGATTAAATGATTCTCCCGTCGCTCACAGCTCCAATTGATTAAATTTCTCGACGGCATCCGTACTACTTATTTTGTTTTTTATTTGATGATTATGTTGTTTATATTTGGTTTTATACCGAACTTGTAACGCATTAAAACGTGCTAATGCAATTGAATAATTAAATGAAATATCTTAGCAGCGTACATGTGTTTAATTACGTTATTATTCTGTTAATAATAATATATAAATGATAGGCTCTTCAGTATCATAGGCGTGAATCAATTATAACAATGAATGGTATTTTACAATGCAACTGAACGATAATGGAGTTTTGTTATTTCTTTTCTTTTTATTTGTCGTAACTGCAACAACGTCAAGTAAATGCAGTAGCTTCTACAATCTTCCACCTACTAAAAGATTGCTTTCACCCACCTGAAAGTCTCTAAAACTTTAGCCGCAGGTGGGTCGATGTGAGGAAAACTTGTTCAGGTGGACATTAACAAACAACTAACAGTGGTCTGATGTGAATGTGTGGTGCTGTCCCGCAAACTATGATGCACTTCACAAGACTTGGTAGCCACTGAGAGCACACGTAATTCTATTGGCTCAGTTCTGAACTCAATTTAATCCAACGTTGTTTTAGACGCGCTAAGGAGAATAGATTTTTATCGTGAATATAAGGAACTCAACTATTATACAGTTTTCATCAAAACGTGTGGTTTCGAAGCGGCATCGTTATAAATATGAAAGGGTTATTACACTCCTGATGCTTGCGACGTTCGTACATACATATGACGCCCATATTTTGGCGTCGGTTCTCCGCCAGCGCCAGCCATTATATTATAATATGTCCAGAGGGTGCTTGAAATAACTGGATTTTTGGAATTCGTGAAAT
The DNA here is from genome assembly GCA_018245675.1 of Agara michaeli. Taxonomy (NCBI): domain Eukaryota; kingdom Metazoa; phylum Arthropoda; class Insecta; order Lepidoptera; family Hesperiidae; genus Agara; species Agara michaeli. The sequence goes on from DWDX01004217.1 coordinate 9,220, forward strand.
GTTTCGGCAAATATGTGACGAAGTGGGATATATAAAACTGTTCGATTTATTGAGAGCTGTACGTTCTTTGTTATCAAAGATGGTGATTTGTTTGAAACATACATAAAAGAAATACTTGAAAACGCAATGATACAACAAATAGACCAATAGACGAACAAAAGAATAACTATGAAATATGAAATATATATGAATAAATATGAAATAGATATATGAAATATGATGAAATATGATATGATAAATATGAAATGATAACAAATAGACGCAGATAGAGAGTGCCCAGAGGTTTTTTTCTTCCGGCTTTCTTCCTTTTATTTTAGTCTACATTGCACCAAAGCCGATGTAAACCCCGGGTCTTGATATATGTGCAATGCTGGGCACCAGGGTCACGGGTTTGTATTTATTTTAAATATCTTACACGTGTGTAAATTGTCGTATAATAATTTTGTAATAAGAATGAATTTGTACTTATACTTCCATTTCTTAATTTTGTACGCCGTAAAAGGCAAAATACGGCTTGAAATAATGTAACATCTTTATATGTACCCATATTTGTGCAAATAAACGTCTTTGTCTTTGATAATTATAAATAGAGACGATAAAAGAAAGATTTTGTTAAACTAGATGAGCATAAAATAATATAAGAACGCTTGCTGGTTCATCGGTATGTCGAATTGGTGGTTTTTATATATAAACATCGTCTTGATCTCATCAATGAGTTCGGGCGCCTTTGAGACAGAAAGGTTTTCGAGTGAACGGCTGGCTATATTTTGTGCTAGAACTAAGTAAGCGTATATGAGACCAGTAACGAGCTCTATTCCCAAAAGGCTTTTTCGATAAAATGCGATAACAGCAGATTAGCGAACCAACCAAACGAAGTGCCAAAAGCTTTTTCACTTAATACTGGTTCGCCCAGTTTTACGTTTTATTTAGCTGTTGTATGTACGCTTACGAATCTTTTTCGGAGTTTCTCTAAGGATTTTCCAATCTAATCTCTGCCACGAACGCCCGTTCGTTTTGAGGTCCTCCCACGTTCTTGGTCGATGTTCAATCACATTAGATATGTGTGCATATAGCTTGGGCGTAAATAATCGAGCGGAAATATCGTGTGAAGGTATCGAAATAACGTGTAACTTTTATTCTTTTGAAGGCAGATTTAATCATATTTAGGAATGTCTTAATTTTAATTATTTGATATTTATAATTAACGAGCTTTGCCCGCGGCTTCGCTCGCGTTAAGAACTTTCATCCCCTATTTTATCCCCTTGGGGGGGGGGGGGGATAGAATTGACCAAAATCCTTTCTTAGTGGATGCCTACGTTATAACATCTACCCGCATTCCAAATTTCAGAAATCGGAAGGGCGCGGGGTAGGGAAAGAGAGTCGATCTCGGTGGTCCAATACGCGTGTTAACGAGGTCGAGACTTGAGTTCGCACGGTCTAGTATTCTAGCCCTCTCTACAAGTTAACTTGCTACTGTTATAGGTAACACTGCTTGTAGGTTATAGGGCTTATAGTTACTGGGCCAATGTAACCACAGTTACCAATATAACGTAACATCACGCCTGTAATCCCCTAAGGGGTAAGCAGAGGAGTGTAGTACACCCCCACAAATCACCAGTTACGTTTAAGTCCCACAATGGAATAGGTGGTGAGCCTAAAATATTCAGAGCATAATTGAGGACAAAGGCTAAAAAATAGCATGAAGTTAAACTAAAAACAGTCTAATTCTAATATGAGTTGGTTCGTTTTAGTGCCTTAAGTCCTTATTATTTTTATAAAATACGTAAAGAGCAAATCCTCAGTATGATGAGTTGTTACAAGTGATTATTTTTGTACAATAATATAATACATTATAATTAAGATAAATGTGAATTATCATGTTATTAATATACTTATGTTACGCCACATTATATACAATATATGTTTGTCTAAATTTGTATATTAAACATTTAGATAAAGCTAGATATTATCATCATACATTATACATTTATATATAAAAAATGTTTATTCATAATTAGTGCTCGGGGAAGCACTAGGGTGTAAAACAATAATGTGCTGCTATGAATAGAATTAATTTCGTAGATTTATGTGGTCGTGACTATAATATTACACATTGTATGTTAGAATCATAATTTTATTCTCATTATGATCACAATTCACCACCACCTATTGTTATTAGAAGCTGCTTCTCGATAGCGTACTAATGAACTCAGGCTATTTTCTCACGCGATGTTTTTATCCCTATATCTCATCCTCATGTATACACATATATCCCTATATCTTAACTTAACAGATGGTGTGGAAAACGTGATAGAGAATTGAGCATATAACTTAATGTGGAACAAAGGTATAGCAATACCTATGTATTGCTATACCTATATGTACTATTACAGCCAGTAATGTTTATGGATTCAAACTCAACACCTTCGGAGTGGGATTCTAAAATCTGGGTCGTTAAACTATCACTGTTTCTTTTCGAAACGAACATAGCGTGTTCCTAAAAATCATTTATTAATTGGACAATATTTCAACGTACTACAACGCACTGCAGCTACGCAGCCGACGCTAGTAGAAAAGGTATAAAGTAAAGTAAAGTCTTGTAGATCTCAGATAGCAGTTCATTCGATACAATCACGAATATTCGTGACAGTACCATGTTACATGGCATCCGTCATGGGCTGCACAAGTTACGATATAACTGCTGTCATGGCACAAAAGAAGCCATTTTATATTCTGCATCGTACGAAAACAACCGCATCAGATATGC
>DWDX01004218.1:0-11983 GCA_018245675.1 Agara michaeli
TTTATTTAATGAGCTCAATATCCGCGGGCTTTTGGCCAAACGAGTATTGAGGAAACGAAGAAGAGTTATGTGTCTAGGGAGAGGAATATTCGCACTATTCTACAAGTATTTAAAATTACTGCTTTTTGTATGGTTAAATAGGTGAGTGGATGTATCTGTGGCGTTTTTAAACTAGAATGGAGGCACTTCGGTATAATCCCAGTGGTAGAAACAACAATAGGAATTGTCCGGACTGTATTTACTTTTCACTGTGATTTTAATGCTATTGAGAGGTCGGCGTTTGTTATTATTATTATTATTATTATTATTATTACGACGAAGTAGACGTCGTTTCCCCGCGCGCGTTAATTTTAGACGGCGCGTGCAAGCGGCACTGATGTAACGACAAGCATTCGGATAAATTTGGATAAGTGCATCGGCGTACGGCGCGCGTGTTACTTTACGACCTATCGAAAATATCCGGTTGTTATCGTAAGATTTACGAACATGCGGCGTTCACGCGTCTCGCGAACATCAATCTGCGAATGACTTACGGACAAATCGGATTTTTTTTTTTAGTTGTAAAATTCGCTTTTTTTCCCACCATTTTCAATATTTCACTGCTGAACAAATATTTATCTTAATGAGGAGATTTAAGGCCCTTGTATACCACACTGGCCAAGCACGGATTGGTAGATATGCAGCTCTATAAAATGTGCAGGTTTCCTCCTCACGATAGTGACCTACATCTCTATCAGCTATGACGAGTAGTGATATTTAATTATTATTAAATCATAAAACGTGCGTAGTCCTTATATTAACATCATGACAGGAATTGAAGCCAGACCCCCGCGGAGTTTTGAGACTGGAATCCATAGCCCTATCCTATCGCCGCTTATTAGACTATCTACATTACAAGTGAACTGTCATGATATTTACAGTGAAATTGTTTCCGTTCTTGCAGCCGTTCTCAAAGATTGGACGAACCCGTATTGCGAAAAGCGTTCACTGGGCAAACTTCGCTAATTACAATCGGGGTCGTTACAAAGTTTCGTCTGGCCCTGTGGTCGAATGGTTAAAAAGCCTGACGGCAAATCGTAGGTCGTTGGTTCGACTCCCACCCAGCACAAACGTTTGTGTGATGAGTAGTACATTACATTTGTCTGTTCTGTGTCTGGGCGTAACAAAAATATCTATGCAAGTGTTATATCGTATGTATATATATAAATATACATAACATATAAAAATACATAAAACCGTTCATTAGTTGAAATGATTTCAAAGAAAATAAGGTTTAAATATAAAAAAGAATTTGTTTCAATAATGTTGTACATCGCCAGTGAACGAATCGTTTTCATTCGTCGTTCATCTTTTAATGCGTTCAATGAGAACTAAACCGCGAACTACTCGCCTCCGTTTGTTTACGACTCCAATACATTCGTATAATAAACAAACACACACGTAACACATTACGTGTGCAAACGACTCGTAATTCACGGTACTGACGGACCTAACGGCATCGATTTCAGTACGGAGAGAGTGAAAGAGAGAGAGAGAGAGAGAGAGAGAGAGAGAGAAAACGTAAACATTTCCAGTTGAATGGTGACCGCGGGTGCTGCATGCGTGCGACGAGGTTGCACGGAGCCGCAGCAGACCCTGGCCGACAGCGGTGGATATAGAACGGAGGGAGACGAGCATAGGGGGAATAAAAGGGTAATACGCCAATCGGAAAGATGTGTAGCTATCGTAAAAGATATTGTTCGTTTCTTTTCTTTGTATTCGATTAAAATATATAGCATGTGGATAGATCGTTTATTGAAGCATTGTTATAAATAAAACCTTTTCATCTGTACTCGTTGAAGCGATAAAAATGGGTCCGTGTCTTTCAGATATCACGAGTTCGAACTAAACTATCGTAAAACGTTCGACACTTTGAAAATAGAACAAACTTAACTATTTCCGAAATACGCGAAATAGACAATGACGAAGAGGTTTATTTGGACAAATACGGGTACATATAAAGATGTTGCAGGATTATTAGTTCAAGCCATATTTTACCTTTTACGACGTACAAAAGTAATAATTAATAAATTAATAAATCAATAATGAACAAAATTAATAATTAATTAATAAATGGAAGTATGTGTAAGTACAAATATAATATTAAAAAGGAAAGGATGATAAAAAAAATGAGAGAAAAAAGTAATATAACGGAGAGAATAAACAAATACAGTTGACGGGAAGGAAGACATTAAGGTAACCTTCACACCGAACGTGATTCGGTTAAGGGTGCGCTGGACGGTCGTGGAGCCTCCTGCGACGACCACAAAACGCCACCTCCACACGCCACGATCAATAAGCAATTGTATCGTGAAAAAAAGATACATACAAAACGATTTTTATACGATACATACATCGCGCAACGCTCAAAGGAAACCCCGACGTACGTTTTCGAACGTACCTATTTGGTAAATAAATGGGAAAAATGAAAGGCTTTCTCGCAAAACCCGCCGTACTGGAAACGCTTCCGCGCCGTGGAGCCGCGGAAAACCGTTGCGTTCACATAAAAATCATATATAATGTGGAGTTCAGCGAGAGGGACATGTCAATGTGGCGGGTAAACATTCAATTACTTACCGCGATATTATAAACATTAGAGACAAAATTTCTACCATGAGCGGTTTCCGCTGTGCGTTGATCTGTGGGTCAGTGAGTCAGTCCGTCACTTTCCTGTTTTTATATAATAGAAAAAGATAGAAGATTTCAGAACAAGAGTGTTTTTCAAATAACTTTTACCAATCGACCGGCAATATGATTCCGATTTATCAATTAGACAAGATTCAACACCCACTACGAACATATTCGTAGAGCAAAACTTTTTTGCATGTTATCCATTATGTTTACTTCGCCAACTCTACAATCACTAGGGATATTTTTAAAAATACAACACAAGATAGCCGTTCGTTACATACGCGAACATTAAACGTGCAAAACACGGAACGTAATTCAAAAATGCGCCCGATTTTTTTTTTTTTTTTAAATAGCATTATACTACGATAATAACAACAGTGTAATTTCTTAAGTATAAATAAAAATGTAAATTTAGAAAAATTGTCTAGTAAAAAAAAACCACAGTAAGTGTTCATTAATTCAGTTAGTTAATCGTGGTCACACAAATACACTTTCCTGGTATTATTCAACTTTCAAACGATGTGAACAGTTTCACGTGTACCAAGCACATAGATCATATTGGATTGCAAACGCAATCGACACACAATAAAACATAAAGACACATAAAACACGAAACGGAGCCGAATGAAGCGTATATGCAAGCTAAAGGTTCGATTCCCCGTGGCGCGGTGAAAAATTGTGCTATTATTTAAAAAAAAAAAACAAAAAATTATTTTTATTACGTATTTTTTTTTTTATTAAGAAAAACTACGGGCCTTGTGATACATTTTCCGACCTCAGCAGTTGATATGTACGTGTTGGCAGAAATAGAAAAGCCGGCTCTACGATGGGACTATAGAGATAGACTTCTTCGTAATTCGGATGTTAGCTTGGTGTAAAAAAAAAAGTTGAATGTATACTTTTTTTTACGGTTACGGTTAGAAGACCGGCCATTTGATAGCCTATTTTTGATTTAATTTGGAATCAGACAGCCGTGTCAAATTCAAATTCAAATCGCCATGGTTCAATTAAAATCAATGGTACGTACAATAACTTAATCTCATGCATGTAAATATCCCGTAGCACGGATGTTTATTGTGGTTTTAGTGAGGATCCTTATTTTTTTCCTGTAATGAATATTATAGCCAATGCCGATCGGTGATAGTGTAGCATTCAAGAATTTTTGAAATCGATCCGGTAGTTTTTATGCCTATACGTTACATACACATACAATAATCTTCCCTGTTTGTAATATTAATATAGTAATATAGAATAGATAAGGTATAGGGTAGGTATAGGTGTGTGGAATTATACCGATTATTAATTATTATTATTATTCAGTTTATTGGAGTCTTTATCACGATAGATGTTTCAACGGGCGTGTTCGTTACACATACCGGAATCGTGCACACAATACGCAAGTGTATGTGATGAATTATTTTTAAATGATGACACAGTGGGGCGGCCGCGTAGCGAGGAAAATTTGTACTGTGACATCTGTTATATTAGTAGACATGTTTTTCGCATACATTCTTCATACTTATTGGCTAATTTTATTGTCCTATTGTCAGATGTGGATTTCCCAGACTGAATAAAAGGTCAGTATACAAACTATGGCTAATTGGGAGTCGGCGGATTAAATTAGTATTGACTGTGTGTGTTAGTCTGCCGATCCGAACCTGGCCAGCGTGCTAGACTGTGGCCTGGAACTCTCTCGCTATGAGAGGAGATCCGTTTCCGGCAGTGGAACTATAAAAGGGCCGAGACAAAGAAAAACTAACAGTATCATTACCAAGCTGTGCTGGCTTTGGAAAACAAATATTATTATTATTAAATTATCTTTTTACGAATTTTTAGGTATGATTCAAAAAAATTGTGGGCTAACTCACAGCACATTCGTCGCAACAGATGTTCTGTTCTGCTTCAATTAGTGGTGGTATCAGTGTTGAATTACAATTTAACATGAGACAAATATATTTTTGTGGGATACATACTTACGAAGAGAGAGGAGGAGGGGGAGAGCGGGAGGGAGAGGGAGAGAGAGTGAGAGAGGGAGAGAATATATTTAGACAACTCATACAAACAATTTGATCCAAATTAGTGAAAGCCTGTACTATAGTAACTAGGCAGTTATTTGTTGTAAACATTTTTAAGTAAAAGATACATATATGTTAAACATGGAAACAGAGGGAATACTTATTGCAAATATTTGTACTACAAACCCCGCCTTTCTATTAAGCCCCTCTGAATACTGAGTAATCAGCATCAGTAACTATTAAAGCATCAGGTCAGTGAAGTTACTCCTATAAACATTTGAAGTGTTCAAATGATCAAATTCAATTTGACTCAAACCGTACATATCACAGTGCTGAATTTAACACAACAACAATGTATTCGCTTGCAATTTAAACGGACACGATTTGATTCAATAAAAGGTCTAAATAAAAATTTCCATATACAGAAACACAACAATAGCACAATTTTTAACATATTCCACATGTTGTATAGTGCGATAAATATATGAGGATAAAATCAAATCGTGCTAACTCAGTGCTTAGCGAGACAGATTAAGTAGGAGAGATCATTAAAAAAAAATTATCATTCATGGCAATATAGTCATATTAAAATATACATTGTTAATTGTACATTTTGAATATTGTATTACGTTTAAAATGTGTAAATGATGTTCGTTAGCCTAAATATTGCTCGAAGTACCGAAAGAGACGGAACACCCACTATGCATAATGGGTGTTGAGTAATAAGTTTAGGCACGATAAAGTAAGCAATGTGTGATCAAAATCTCCATGTGATATTGCACCTTAAAAGGTAGCAAATTTTCAAACGTGCAAACTTAATATAACCCATTTCAAATGTACCAATGCTGAAGTATATAGAATAATAAACACATTTTTCTAATGAAAACAGTAGAGACATCAGATGGAATATGCTTTAGTCTACCCGTAGATGCGGAGGAGATCTGACTGCAGCACTCAGGTTTATAATGGGTCGACGTGTACGCCACAATTTACTGAGTGATCATTTCATCTGATGCTCCCCTGTCTCCTAATGCATATGAAACTCTTGAATAACTTGGAGTATTGGTAATTAATGTGAACTTAATATGGATTCCTTAGTTCTGTTAAATAGTTTCCATTTCATAACTGGCCATTGATACAAGCACTAAACACTACGCTGTCGCTTGTGTGACCCTGCTGACAGTCTGACTGCCGCTGACAGACTGCTCAATAGACAGTAAAACAAAATTCTACTTACGTAACAGATAAAAACTATGGAGATGAGTAACAAAGTCTTAACTTTCACGCACACTGACATAATAATATAATTTCGTGTAGCATTTCAAAATGCTCGTTTAATATGTAACAAGAGCAGTAGATTAACGGGCGATGGAAAAATCTCACCTTAACTCTGACTACATTCAGTATATTAATATTAAGATACACCAATTTTTTTTGGTTTCAAAAAAAATATATTACATATAAATGAGTTTATCATACAAATCCCTTTGGTATAGTGTAAGCTTCATTGACAACTGCAAGGATGATATGCGGTTGAGTGCAACCTGCACTGCATGCAACCGTCCACTACGCTATTTCACATTGGATTTAGTACTTATATGTTTATTTCAGGCTGCTACATCATTCGCCAGGTTTCATAAAAACCGACATTCAATTTTCAATTGTATTGTTTGGAGGACAATTAAATCATAATAATTACTTATTGTGTGCAGTTTATATCGAACATTAGCAGACACTGTGTCTCTAGTTAGATGAATACCATTTGTCTGGTTGTAAAAATAGTACTCCAAGTATATTACTATGTATTCTAAATATGTCTCATAACAAAATAAATAACATATTTTCTTAGATTGAAACCCAAAAGGTGATGATATATTTAAGTATGCATTTGATTTATTTAAGAAGCCAAAAAAAAAATTATTTTATTTTATCTGTGCAATACGAGTATATCCATACTATATTATAAAAAGAAAATGTTTATAGAAAAAAAAAAACATTTTTTTTTATTGCCATGTTCTACTACTTTCGATATACATTAAATGTTGAAATTGTTTAAGTATCAAGCTAATTACATATGATGAAACGCTGGGTGGATGCGTGGTTATGTAATAACACACACAATTTCCTCAATGTTATTAAGTCCACTTGTGTATTAATAAGAAGGTTGCTTGGTCTTATAAGAGAAATTATAGAGAAAGGAAAATCATGAACAATCGTTTTTCATTAATAACATTACTGATGTATGCAAAGTACAAAAGAAGGAATTGTTTATTTAGAAAAAAAAGATAAATAGAGGGTTTACAATTGAGGTGATTAAAAAAAAATTGCAATCATATTAATTACTGCTTTTTACGTTAATGGCCAGTGTTTAACTAATAGAATTCATAAAAAAAAAATGCATAATTTACAAATTTATAGTCACAATTAAAACCCTCATAATTCAGAATAAGGAGGCAACACTGTGCTGGTAATGAGTTGGATATCCGAAGTGATATATCATATATCATAATGGATATGATACATTTCACTGCATGGTACAACGAGCACTTTCTAGCACTATCTCTGCAGACATTGCAGACAATGCAATTTGGTACTGTTCAATAATAATTGGATTTGAAATTATTTCTTCCACGGTCCAGTGCATAGTGTAAACGTGACCTCTATTCAGATCTCACATTTATGATAGAGCTGCGGCGTACTGGTGGAACAGAACAGTTTCCATTTTTAAAAAAAAACCTGGCACTTTTCGAAACAAGATTGAATGAGTATTCGTTGGGCAAGTGCGCTACGATGTAGGCAGCATAATAGCTTTCAATCAGAGGAGATAACGGCCAAACACTGAACCATTTGCACATACATAACAATGAATATATTCGGACCTGGGCCCTAGAAAGATAGCTAGGACTGATCATTCCGTATAACATTTACGCTATTTTCAATCGCAATGTGACGTAAATATCATTCAAATCTCATCCAGCTATGGAGAGCCTCAGGACTTGACTGTACTGCGGATAAACCTAAGGCAATAATGCAAAGGCCATAAAGGTGGCGGTATGTTGGAAGTATGCTTAATGAAAATGTTCCTACGCTGAATGAAGATATTGTCAATAGAGCATAGTCTAGACCATAGACCATAGCGTAGATGCATACATCTAGGTATATGAAGCTAGTATGTCAATGTCATTAATATCATATACTCCTTTTTGTATCTCATTAGAAAATGTGTATATATTTAAACATTTTCATCATTAGACGAATACTGTGCTCAAGAGCAGACCAACAGAAAGGGTTATATTAAAAATATACATGTGCAACGTTATTATTGTAAATAGTATTATATACCAATTGAAGGTAGCTAATTACCTACACTGTTAGTTTTAAAACAGTTTAATATACATAGTGTTAAATGCCAAGCTTTCAATATTATCTCGTGTTGCTAATAATGATTTGTAGAAGAATTTTGTTTACTTATTTTGTTACAGATAACAATTATGTAACTAGGACAGATTTATCTTGTTTTTATCCTATGCACATGCGTTCTTATAAGGTTATTAAACTGATTGCAGCCATTACTGAGTTATATTTATAATTATAATCAATGCTTAAGTGCAATCAATTTGTATGCAATACATTTTCGCATGTTATTATTGCATTGCTAGCATATTTTAAGCTAATGTAACACATCATTATTACTTATGTTGTTGTTGTTGTTGTTGAAATATATTAAATATGATTTGTATTTCGATAGTTCAGCTGTAGCATGTTATTGCTGGTTGAGACACTTTATGCAGTTCTTAATGAGATTTTTCCATGCATAGATTTAAATTTGAACATAATCCCTTAGTACAGCGAGTACTAGGGTTTCCTACATAATCTAGGGTACACTAATTGGCACTAAGTTAGCACGACCGCCGGGGAATCGTAGAGCAGGGAATCTTACCTTGAATATAGGCCTGGGGTGCCTTGGCTGCGACGGCGCCGTGGTGGCCGTGGTCGTAGCTGGTGCCGGCGCCGGCGAGGTCACATGGTCCGCCGGCAGCGCCTCCGGCACCGTCTGCAGCGTAGGCCGCATAGTCGTCGACATCTTTCGTCAACACCAGTTCAAACTTTACACCTCGCTAGCCAGCCCTCACCGCTCGCATCCTCCGCTTCCGCCGCGCACTCACCACGCCCGTCGGCTCCCGGCTCTCACCAGGACGCCACCGACTTAGCAGTACCGACCTCCCAACAACAACGCCCATCTAACCGCATTTTCTACCGTAAAAATACATCGCGAACCCTTTATTCGATCCTGAACGCGCACTGTCTGTTCCTATTTCACTTTCACGTATATGCTAACGATCGTCGAGATGGAAAACGGAAATAGACACGCAAAAAACTATTAGAAAGCTTACAGTATCTTCTCCTGTCACATAAACACTATAAAAGAATTCGGCGTTTCGTATATACACCGACACGAAATTCGGTTTCTTTAACGCGAACGGCCCATACAAATGTTATAAAACTGTGCAGTGGACGAAAGTTCGTCAATTTAATATTAAAATTAATTTAGATATTCACTTAACTCCGCTAAAAGTCCGTATATTCTTGAATTCACTCTCAAGATGGCGGATTTTACCTACTCCTCGTAAATGGGCACAAGGCTGACACGAAAACATCAACCGGCTCTCTATCAATCCCTTTCTTTTGGTACCACGTGAAATGAGATAGTAATATGTGAACAACTTCAACAGAATTTTATAATCGCCGTGGATACGTCACAGAAAACCTGCCAATGGAACATGCGCAAAAGTAACGAATATCGCAAATCTGAACGCAACCATTTTTGTTTTGTTATTTCAAAATTATTGAACATTTGCATGTGAATAAAAAAGCAACTAAGAGTAGAGTTTTGTGAAATTGGTTCAATTGTTTTTGGAATACATTTATAATAATATTGTAAAAGTTATAAAATTAAGAACAAAATCTTAACATTTCATTCTACTTATTGACTTAACAATAAAAAACTAATCTCGTAATGTTTATTTTCGTATGATCTAGAACTTTTTTTATTACTGTAGCAAATAATTAGTTATATTAATACCTGTTGCATTTATAATTTAGTATTTACCATTCATTATTGTATTAAGTAGCAACTCTACCTTACAATTTGTGTGCTAGTAACAACGGTAAGCGCCATTTGTTAAAATGGCCGCCTTGTTGTTGGCGACTGTTGGGCGCTTGTTTGCAAATTAATGTTTGTTTCATTCATAATATTATGAGTTCGCTTAATTGATTATGTGTTACACTGTGAAGTTGGATACATGATTTAGTTTATTCGTAAGTGTAGTGATCCCTATGTATTTGTATATATACTGTCGAAATCTTTATAACGTAATAATTTATTCGTCGCAACGTGAGCTTTTCTTGTTCCTTACCTATTCCTTGTTATTTGATAAAATGGCTTGTATGGGTCATAAAAAGAGATCTCTTTGTCTTTAATTGCAAGTCAGTGTATACATGTGGCTATTGGATAAAAATTGTTCGAGACTGTGGAAGCTCAGTTCGTTTACAGAGAACAATAGATTGATCGGGGCTATAGACTGCCACGGAAATATTCCGCGAGTTTCTAGGTATTTCTTGATAACAGTAACCTCGGATTTTTTTTCATACTTCGAAAGTATGTTTTGTTCTGTGAAAAGTTGTGTGTAATGAATTCATTTTAGATTATAACTGGTTAATTGATCCTCAAAATACCTTATGTCAGCTCTCTGTTTTCATCCTACGTGTTGCTTAAAGTGCCGTGTTCCATTTAATAGTACCATGTTTTACGAATGATGAATGAAAAATAAACAAATCCTTGTAGACATTGTTCGCATTTAAGTCCAGTCTCGGCTTTTCGTTGTACGTAACTTGAAAACAATCGTGACTTGTGATTATGTATACCTGTATAGTCCAAACAACACTGAAGGAATGCACTTTTGTATTACATTAACCTCTAACGTCTACAGATTATATAAAGCTGTTATGATAATAAAATACAGTATATATACATTCATGTATACTTAGATAATTTTACACTGAAACAGTACAAATATAACCAAGTATAGTGGTAATAAAAATATTTAAGGACAATTCCACACAGCTAAGGCCGCAGTTATCTGTTTCCAAATTGGTCAATAAAATGCCTGTTTTGATGGGACAGCTGATACACATACATTCATACATACTATATAATGCCTAAATAGTTTTTTTTTCACCTAGACAGAACAAACATATCTGCTCTTTGTACGATTGTTTGTTTTGGGTGTTCTGGTTTACCAGTCAGTATCTAACCACTAATAAGACAGTCAAAATTGATTACTAAATATTGATTGATACAAATGTATTTTACATAGGGAGAGAAAACTACTAAAACAACGTTTGTTTTAAATATTTTTATTAGTTAGCTAGATTTAGCAAGAAAGGGTGTTTTCTTAGTCCATAAGACAGACAGTACAACACTGTAAACAAACATCAAATGCTAAGTACATTGAAAATGTATAGTAAAGTATATCTATAAATGTTTACATAAAAATTCCAACTTTTTAGACAGTAAAGAGTAACATAACCTTGTGAACTGACCTTCTTAACAAGGTCAAGGTAGCAATTGTGATCATGAATTTCAAACAATTTGAAGGAAGCAGCTAGTATGGTGGAAGTGATGAATTTTATTGTTGAGCAAACATTTTTTGATTTACATTTTCTTAAAGCTACAGGCTGTAAATCTATACTAAGAAACACTCACAAGGCCTGCAACAAAAACATGTTTAGCCTAGTATATTAAGCATCCCATCCTGATAGTCTGAGTTAAACTAGCCGCAAGGCTCACTGTCTCTGATGTTGAAAATGTCCATAGTCGACGGTGACCACTCACCATCACATGGCCCGTCTGCCTGTTTGCTGTTGTTTCGGGTGAATAAACAAAAAAAAAGTCACATGTTCTTATGGTGAACAAAAGTGTAAGAAAGCCTGTACACCTAAGAATGTATCCTTATGTTCTAAAGGGTGTGTATGAAGCCAACTTGCACTTGAATAGTGTATTAGTAACAACAACATACCGTCACGCCAGGTCCCTAACGCGGTAGGCAGAAAGCACCGAGTGCCAAACATCTCTGTCCAAGCATAGTAATCTAGCCTTATAAGTATTTGAGAAGACATTTGTTCCACAGTGGAACAATAAATGAGTGTCAATAAAAATCTGCCAGTAAATCAATGGTAGTGATAATGGATTATAGATGCTTTTATATGTATGTATGTATGTATATATATATATATAT
>DWDX01004219.1:0-11982 GCA_018245675.1 Agara michaeli
ACGTAATGTAAGGGTATCGTATTATCGATACCTTTACATTAGCAACTCTGGTAAAGTTCGTGCTCGGGCTACTGGTTCTGAATTTTATACGAGTTTACAATTTGACTGGTCCGTTTATTCAATGGTGACGGTCGTAGATATTTATTTAATTGTTGTGTTGTGTGTTGTGATTGTCGATGATGAAATTCTACCGTTCTGTGTTCTAGACATCACACAAGGCAGAAAACATGATAGCCGTCGCTAGTATGGCGGGAACAGTGTTAATAAATAATGTACAATACTACAGTAAAAAGTGCAACGGTAGTGCTCCCGCCAGCGATGCGATTTATTATTTTTAGGTACTTGCGATTTGCACGTTGTGTTGATCGCGAGATTAAAAGGATTTAAAAACAATACGATCTTGCACGATTGATTTGATTTTCTCTAAGCCGTTGAACTTACAAAACAATTCCCTCGTACGTATGTTACGGTATGTTGTGGTTATGGTTGTATGTTACATAGAACAGTTCAATATTTCTTTATCAACGACTGCGTGGACTTTACGAATTTCAATATTTACAATGAACGCGCTATGAAGAGAGCGACAATTGATGTAACTGATGTTAGATAATAGTCCATATTTATGTTCAATTAATGTACTGGTATTTTATAAGTCAAAAGTGAGGTTTAAAGTGCCAGCGGACGCTTAACGTGAAGCCGAAAAATGCTTTTCATAAAACCCGAATCATATTATATAAATAAAATACAAAATACAGCTTCAATGATTTTATTATTATAATAATCTTAATACTGAAATACTTTAAGCCAAATTTTTAATGTATTCTTATGAACGATATACAAAAAAATATAAGTATATAAAATACATTCATACTGTCTTCCTTAGAAATATAGAAAATACAACTAAAACAAAGGAAAAATACAAGTAGTGCAGTTCATAGTAAATGCAATTACCCCCGGCTTAACGGTACAGATGTGGACATTGTTTTAATGTTGATAGTTCGTCCATTTTATTGGATAAATAGAAACACACATTTATAACTTTATTAATATCCTAATATGTATGCATGAAGAGAGTGATGAATGTAAACGAAGCAAGTCAGGTTTGTAAGGAGAGAGATATTTGACACTGTGCTGTCTACCTACCCCGTTAGGAACCTGGCGTGATGGTATCATAATAATAACTCATATCTTAGGAGCACAACGCTTACTGACTCTTTTCCATTTACTTTTAGTCTAATCCCTAATATCTTATTTATACATAATAATTTAACTGAGATAAACATTCATGAAGTCTTTTCAATTTACTTATATTATACTTTTGAAGTTAATAATGAAACTGAATTCGAAAAACTATTGTTTCAAAGTGTATAATATATTACTCTTTTTATTTATTGTACATTTCATCATTTGAATGCATGGTTTTTATTAAAATCTGATAACGGTCAACCAATTCCTCCCGAGGTTTTATTGATGTTAAGTTCGTGTATCATCAGCAGGTGTTGACCGTCGCCAAATACTCATTGTATTTCTTCTCCTGTGTTTGCTGTAATTTTTGCAATTTCTTAATTAGACCTTTACTAAGTTCCTTGCCTTCGTGATCGTGTGTGGGTAAGCCCTGAAAAAAAGTAATAATTACAGATGTGTTAGTAAATATACGCCTGATATGTGCAGAACAGTTTGTCAAATTGATCGTTGATCGTGATAGATCTTGAATGTTGATGTATATTGAGTTATGTCTATACAGTTCTAATCTGTTCTATGAATATGTTGAAACAGTGAGGTGAATTTAAAGCTACAAGAGGTTTACTTCGCGATGTGGACAATTATAGCCCAGGGACTATCACTAACTAACCAAGAAAATATCCTGGACTATTAAACCACAAATTAATATGAAAGTTCATTCATGTTTATGTTTTATTATTCCAAGGTAAAATAAGTTATAATTTAAATCCTACTGGAAAAAGTTTTGTATGTGAGTGAAACACCAGGTCGCAGCTAGATAAATAACCACATTAAACTATCTGCTCCTATTTTAAGCACCAAGTTATGACTTTATAGATACAGATAATCGCTATTAACTTAGAACGCAACGACTTGACTGTTGTGATACTTGGATATTGTGCTTGCTTAATGAACATTAAAGTTATGATGTGGAAACACCCGCAAATTTAGATTAGATATAAGGTCTCCCTAAACCAATAATATGTAACTACCTTTTCATCAAACTTCGAATATTTATCAGTCTCTTTTTTAAATAGTTCTGATGGCGGTATTTTCTTCAGTTCTTCTTTCGCTTTCTGGGCTTCTAGTAACTCTTGTTTCTTTTTTAATTTTTCTGCCTCAATCCGTTTCTTTTCTTCTCTTTCTTTAAGTAATTCTTCTTTGCTAACGAACTTGACAACTGTGCGATCTGAAATAAAACATGAATTTATGTTTCCTAAAATGAAAAAATAAAAAGAAAGATATTTTAAATACAAAGTGAGTGTCTGTGGAAATTGTAAGTTTTAATGCATGTTTTTGTATGTCTCCTCGCCTCGCCTTTTATATCAGACTGTAACAGTGTATTTCCGTCCATAAGATTTGATAATCTTGAAAAAAAAACTATAATTTGCCATCGACCCATTTGTATATTAAGTGGTTTGGTCTCGAGCGCGCACCGGGCTTGTCCTCGAGGCGTAGCCCGAGCGCGGGCAGCACGTGGTCGCGCAGCGCGTCGCACAGTGCCAGGACGTCGCGCGGGGCCGCCTCGCCGCCCACCCGCGCCGCCTCACGCACCTGCCCGCGGAACGTGCTCAGCGCCTCTAGGTACGGCATCACTGCTTCTTCTAACTGTGGCAACAAATAGAATTTTTTGCTAAATTTTGAGTTAGGCAGCAATCCCCTCTGCTGTGCAAGCGTTCCTACCTCTCGCAACTGCAAAAGACGTAGGAGATAGTCCACTATGCTATTCAGGGCTGAATGGCGGAGATATGGGTTAGAAGTCAATTCGTTTATTGTCTGTTTGTAAATCGCCTTTATGGCCTCTAGCGAGGTTTAACGATTAACTTTAAACTAATAAGACAACGTTATATACAAAACACTCACAGGCAGATCGTTAACATCACCAACGGGGAAGCCGATCAAGCCGCGAGGGCCCTCGACGGCGCCGAAGATGTGCAGCATGTCGGTGACGTAGCGCGCGCTGGCGACGAGCAGCGGCGCGGCGCGCGGGGAGCTCCGCCGCAGGAACACGTGCGCCGCACCCGCCAGCTCGCGCAGCGCGTCCAGTGCGCTGCGAGTGTCCATATTGTCTGCAGCGAAGATCAATTTTTGTTGATATTACATAATGAATAGACAATTTCTTTCTTATATACGAAAAGAACATCCACATTTTTTTTAATAGTTATTCAAATGTCGTTAAAAGTAAAAAATGTCACCAGATTTGTAGGAGATGAAAATAAAGAATATATCGTCTATACACTCATCAAAACAATTTTTTTTTCTTGCTCTAGCAATTGAACACAAAACCACTGTTATAAGTTGTATATTATTTGCCTAACCCTTGAAATGTACTGACTGTGACAGCTACACTACAAAAGTAACAATATCTTATAGTTTTACACCTCAATCTTTCACTCCTTATCACAGTATAAGTTCTGAATGTTATGAAGAACATTATGTTACATTTCCTAATTCTACACGTAACACTCACCACAAAGGGCTATATGTACTTGTTCCTTGACAGATGAGAGCTTAGCGGCAAGCTGCTGTTCTTCGGGCCCCCATTCCCCCCCGCACCCTTCGTCGTAACCGCACCGCATGGCGTCTTTTACCGTTAAAAAGAATTCCTTAAAATGAAATTTAGAATTTATTTTAATTGTTTGAATTGTATTTAGAATAAAAATGTAATATTTACTTTACAACAACGTACCAAACCATCAAAACTACAAATTCAAATTGTTTTATTCATTATAAATATTAAGTTATATACATATACTTCATGAAGGTCAGACATGTTTCCATCGTTCATCGGCTTTGTGTGCCCTTCAGGCTATAGCAGACCGGGTGTAAAGTAAAAATAGTTATGTTATTAAGAAATATTTTTTTTGTCTAAGAATAGATTTATACCTACGTTAAATAGTTTCTCAGTCTGTATGGCCATTTCCATTGTGTTTTCTGAATAATCAAGGGTATCTTTCCAGCCGTGCAGTAGGAACGCTATTCGTAACTGGCGTGCGGTATGACGCTGTAACGCCTCTGAGATCGTCACGAAATTCTTCAAGGACTTGGACATCTTGCAGCCGGCGATTGTTAGGTGACCAGTATGCAGGAAGTAGTTCACCCATCCAGGTTTATCGAAATGTGCCTTCAAAAGAATGAAACGAATACATTATCATACTGTATTTCAAAAGATACTTGGCTATTAGCAATAATTGGTTCTCATTGCTAATAATACTAGATAAAATTAATATTCTTTGGATGGAAACAATTTGACAAGATATAGGATAATTAAAACATAATTAAACACTTTGGAGGCCAATACTCTTTTTGAAAATGGAGTCTCAAAACACAACACATTTAGTGTCTAGACAATGTCAAGCATGTCTTGAAATTTTACTTTTATTATTTTTTGACACATGTCATTTACTGAATTACATACACTACTCACAACAATACTAACCTCACTTTGAGCCAATTCATTGTCATGATGCGGGAATTTAAGATCTACTCCACCAGTGTGTATATCAAGATTGGAACCACAGACTTCCGAGGCCATCGCTGAACATTCAATGTGCCAACCCGGTCTCCCCATGCCCCAGGGCGACGTCCACGAAGGTTCTCCGGCTTTACTGCGCTTCCATAACGCAAAATCGTTTGGAGACCGCTTCTCTGCACTGTCATCACTTAAATCCCCTTAAAAAAATGATTTTTAATTACTTCTATTGTAAGTGGTATTTCAATATCCTTTATAAGAACAACATGAGATATCACAAATGATAAGGATCAGTTATTGATCTCAAATTAACCTAATAATATTGTGCCACACCTCTAATATTCAATATAATCAACCCTTTTGCAGTGCAGCACAAAAGTGCAATTTAACAATCTAGTCACTAACCAAATCTGACGTCAATGGTTCATCTATGCTGTTAAGAGTTGAAATGTTTGATTACAATTGGTAACATGTAGCTGATATTTTTATAATCATTATAAAATAGTACACCTACCTTCGCCTTCCTGTAAAGATTTCGTATCCCCGTAAGCTTCAGGAACAAGACGGGCATAGTGATGCTTTTCTTTAACATCAAATTCACTTACATTAAAATACACTGAACCATTTGATTCATAAGCTAACCCATTGTCTATAATTTTTTGTATAAATGTTACAATTTGTGGTATATATTCACTAACTCTAGTCAAAACATCTGGTGGTAAAACCTGTGAGGAAAAAACATTTTGAATAAATGGTACATTTAAAACAACATTCAATGAAATCAGTTATCAATGTGCATATTGATAAAACACGGAAATGAAAACAACTTTACTCTCTGGTTGTGTTACTGTGATAATATTCTCAATTAAGTAAATACCGTGAAAGTCAGTTTATAATTGATTCTATAAAATGCCAACTGGCTCAACAAAATGATGCCGGTTCATATAAAGGTTTTCATATTCACTACAACAGAGAATCCTAATATTTGGCTTTGAAAATTTGGTGTTATTAATTCTTAAACATTAAAAAAAATGATTGTGCAGTTTGATAAAAATCTTTAAAACTCACATTAAGTGCCTTCATATCTTTATGAAATTCATTTTCCCAATATCTAGGCAAGGCAGTGAAAATTGTATTATCGGCCACAGTGGCTCCATACAGCTTGTCCAACCAGTCTGCTATGGGGTCTTTGGCTGAAGTCAACATGTCACACTTGGCCTTAATAATTTTATCCTCATCCTTTGTTTCAACAGCATCTTTGAGTGATTTAACTGCTGATGCAACACTAAGGAGACACAACATCAGATCAACAATTTTCTAGCTAAGCATTGATGAAATAATTATACAAATGACATTACACTCAATTTTGATGCAATAAAAATCAACACTAGAGATTATCATCCATTTAGCATTTCTTCATTTTCCTTATCTATTGTGTATTAATTGGTATATCATGTTTTCACATACATATTAAGTGAAATAGCATCATTACACATAATATGATATTACTGAGAAAATATATAAGGATTTATATGTAGGTAAATTGCACAACTAGCAATATTTAATGATAAATAGATAAAACTCAATTTTATCTGTTTCAAAGTCAATGCTTACTTGTCTAACATTTTCTGCATAGCATTCTTCTTATCCGGGTCTCCAGTGTTCTTCACTACCTCCTCATAGTAATTTACAACTGCTGTGGCATCATCTATTATTTTGTCCAGGCTATGTGCTTCCTTAACGTAATTATCATACAAATAGTTCTGCCTCGCTCTTTTAATAATCTTGTCATCAATATCAGTAATGTTCATGACATATAATATATCATACCCAAAATAGTTAGACATTATCCTCCTCAAAATATCAAAGGATATATATGATCTGGAACATATGTTAAAAATGTTATTATGTACATATTACCTATAGGTTCACTAACAAACAAAAAAGGGAATGTGCATTTTTAATACTAGTTTACCTGGCGTGACCCATGTGGGATGCGTCATACACAGTTGGGCCACAGCTGTACCAGGAAATTCGGTTGCCATTTGAACACTTAAATTCTTCTTTCTGCCTAGTTAAGCTATTGTACAACTTTAATACAGGCCGTTTCTCTGTATTTGATGGTGGTGACCAGCTCGGTTGAGTCCTTTTAGCCATGTTCGAACTTTCTTTCACCACACTAACCTATAAGTTAAAAAGAACAATATTTGAGATTTAAGAGTAACTTCATATTTTTCGTTTTCCGATAAAATATTATAAAGAAAAGCTGAGTAACAAGATTTTCTAATATTTAGATTTTTGCCACGTAGTCGTATAAAATTTTAAAGAAATATCAGACGTGTACCTATTCATGAACACAATTTTTAAATTACTAATACTACGTCATATACTGGACAGACTGAACTTCTACACTGACAGTGTCACTGACACAAAGCAGTAATTATATGACATTATTAAGTGTCAGTTTGACATTCCAGCGCAACTAGTTTACCATTTTATGCCTAACAACATATTTTTACGCGTAACATATTGAAACTATTATTTTTATAATTTACAGACAATATATTATATATCACGGAGCAAGTCGTAACACAGGGCTATCCATCTAGGGCGGGGCCCTTGTTATTTCTTGTACATGATGTAATTTTTTTTTCATGCAAATAAACCATTTTGGATTTTTTGAATTAAAATAATTTCTATGGATTTCGTATTCTTCTAACAGAACTAGTCAGAAACTTATAAAAAATAGACTATCCAATACCCGATAGATTCAGTGGGTATAGATAATTTATATTGCATCTTAATTTATTTATTCACACGTTGAAATTTGTCGTGTTAAACACTAGTTCTTATATACAACGTTAATAAGCTCGCACATATAAATTTTAAGTTTATTTCCAAAATTTAGATCATCAAATAAATCACTAAATGAGATCCACGCATATGCTATGAGTACCTTTACTTTAAACATCGATATTTTATTTAACGATATAGTCAGTTTGTCCGTTGTCATCAATATTTTACAGTACCATTTATCAGTGCCGCCAAGCGCTGGATCAAAAGAAGTCAAATCGTATTTTTTTTATTGTGCTATAGCCTAGCGTTTGACTTCAACCTCTTCTTCGCCGAGCGCTTAGAATAGTTAGAATTAGAAAGTGTTGCGTTAAACGCCAATGTTGACGCTTTTAAAACGCTTTTGTCTTAACAACACAGCCGTGTAATTTGTCCTATTGACAAAACGTGCACCACCCAACACTAAAAATCCGACACACGGTGTTAAAAAGCATTGCAGATTAAAAATATGATTTTTATACTGATTATTTGAATGCTTGTTTCATTTCGACGCTTATTTAAATGCGCATTGGAAAAGCGTCCATGTGAATGAGGACTGAAGGCATGTAGTCTTCGTAAAAATAAAAAAAAACATGATCAAGGCATTAATTTAATTATTTTAGAAGAATTTGAAATAAAATTGCGTAATGATGTACACTAACCTTTAAAAATTCATAATACCAGACAATATAGGCATTGTATACTTATGGATATTTAAATTTTTCATAAACGACAAAATATTGTGGACATCATAAATTAACATCATTTTAATGAAAACTTGTCAGAACATCATAATATATTAGGCCTACTCAGCACAGTGGAAAGAACTACGTCTTTTTCTTTCATTTAAAAAAAGCTATAACAAGAAAGAGAAAGAATGTATCTATTCACTATTCAGGGACAATCGACAACCTAAACTAACATTTTATTTTCACAGCAAATAGAATCTTAAAATAAGGAGCTTAAGCTTTTTTTGGCACGAATAAATGTGATATTATAATAAACTTCGTGTATGTAGTATCTGCTAATCTCAAGCAGGTGTGTGTATGATAAATATATCTGTGTTGCATGTCTATACATACTACATACTACATACATAATAACAACGCGTTTATCCGCTGAACTACTTCGTACAATTTATTACGTTCTTGTGTATTTTTATATTGTTTTGATCACTTTTACGATCATATTTCAGCTACAATGGTTTTATGTGTTTGCAAATGTCTTAATGTAACATTGGAAAGTGACAAAATTGAAGAAATTATGGATATCGGAAAGCTTGAGCTATCTTCATCGGAACAAAGAGATATTTTTTTTACTGAGGTACAGTAGTAAAAATCATTTTACATTTGATATTACGAAGGTACACACATTAAACTTAATGTTCTAATGTTCTACATGTACGTCTGTATATATCCTTAGCGCTCATAAATATCCTTGCAAAATATTAACTCCTGGAAAGTCTTATTTACATTTAGAAAACGTTTCATAAAAATAAATGTTGCTTGTATCGAGTGCTTTCATAAATTAAAACTTATGTAATGCTATCTTTAAATGTAAATTAAACACCTAATTCATACATTAAATCATCATATGTATGTATATAATAGTGTAGGTATATTAACACAAAAAAATTGAAAATCTAAATTCAAATTGTTCAATGCAAAGGAATATTATTATTAGGAAATACACTGGAATTTTTAAAAACTTCACATTTTGCTACAATTCTAATTTCAAATGTTCATTGTAGGACTTACTATCATGTCCAGTATCTTCATTGAAAGGTCATGTAGTGCAGCCTACACTGGTGGGACGTCGTTCTGTCGGCCGCTGGGCCTTGGAGACGTGTTTAGCTTGTGGTCAGACTACCCATGGGACATTAGAGAACAGACCAGATGCTGTGTTTATTTGCAAGGCTATACAAGTTAGTAGCTACATACAGTATGTAATTATTGTAACTATAAATAGTCATTTATTGACATCAATGTTCTGTTTTATTTTTCAGACAACCCGAGACAGCATCAGTAATTTGAAAAAGTCCCCAAACTTTTCGCCAGTGTTTAATTTACTCGTACCAGATGTGACGAATGACATTGAAATGAAAGAGAATATTGATACAAGCAACCTTTTAGTTAGTGATAAGAAGAATTGTTCTCTTACTCTGCAAGTGATAAGTACTCTAAGAAAACAATTAAATCAAACACTTCAAACACAGCTCGAAGCCATCGAGGAAACCATCAGACAGTTTAGAGAGCAAAAGTATGCAGAGTATGAGACTTATAGAGAAAGAGCGCAAAGAGATCATAAAATGTTATCCAGGTATTATTAACTACAATTTATAATGTACATAGCAACCCGAGTATAATATAGTGTGGAAATATTTTACTGTTAAATGTTTTCCCAGTATTTATAAGATATGCTATACATGCTCATTTGTTAATTATGTGATTGTCTTCCCAGTATTCTAGTAATATTTTTATTGTACCCTCCTAACTTTTATAATTACGCCAACATCGAATGTTATTTTCAAATTTTATGATAATTCAAAAATTCTGTTGAAAAGTACCATTGTTAAACCGTAAGTAAGTTAACATAATTACAATTGGTTGTCATTGTTTTTGAATATTTTGGAAAATCATAACACAGTAATTATATATGTGTTATAATGTAATATTTTTATGTAGATTGTTGGAGATTTGAATTAGCGATCAAACCACCTGTCATATATTTTTTAACGACTTTTAAAGTCTGAAACGAGGTTCAACTATTGTTATGGTCCAGCACTTAACATGCTCTCCTAAACATGGAAACATTCTAGGAAATTTGCCAAAAATTCACCCGTCAAATTGTCAACTGCGTCTGGCTGCTTACAATCAACTTACAATGTGAACACAATCTACTACAACTACCATTTTTCAGTATTGTTAGCAAAGCCAGAAGCTGCGTTGATAATGATGTCTGGAGAGTTGACTCGATTGTAGACAATGGACCACCCTCGCCACATCTACCTCCCCTACAAAGACGAAGACTGTCTTCTCTCAAAGATGCCAAAAAAATAACACGAAATTCGGTGCAGGTAATTATGTTGTATTTCATAAACCCCTTAGAAAACAAGTTATTGTATTAATTGCTATCATGGGCAGATTTCGCAATTTCAAATTCCAAACATGTTTAATTATTGATAGATTCTCTACATTTTAGATTGTAGAAAAACTATCTCACCGATAATAATAATCCATCAATCAATCTTTGGAAGTTAATTTGGCCGTCCTTAACCGGCTCCATTGGACCGGATCCTGGAATATTAAAATAAACATAAAATGTTCACAAATAGAACTGTACCTGTTATTTTAAATACATATTATGATTTTGCACCAATTCCAGTCTAACGATCATATCCAACTTGAAGAAGATTCTTTGGATGCCGAGGATATTTTCGACTTGGAGGGCATGGATTCTCGCAACAACATTGTCTCTGACGGAGACGATTACGACTCCGACCGTAAGTCGCTCTCAATACTTATGTGCCGTTAAATAATAATTTAAAAACATCAATTAATTTATTGACTAATAATCAATTTTTAATTAAGTTTTTCTCTTTCTTAATCACTTTAAGTCAATATCTTATATATACTAAACTTCGATATGAAAACTTATTTAACTCCGAATGGAATAACAAACTGTAATGAAAACTCCCATAGCTTTGTACAAGGCACCCTGTTATTTGACACTCTTGGTTTGTTTTGAAATATGGTTTTTATTATTTCAGTGTTTTTTTTTTAACTTTTTCAGCTGACGGCAGTAACGACGAAGGTATCCAGATAGCGCGGCCGCGCGGCGCCGCCCTGGACATGGCGCGCTCGCTGCCCATCAACATGCCCAAGTCGCCGACGGAACGTCCCACGTTGAGCGACATTGATGACTATGTCAGTACCTGCTTTGAAAATTAACATTTATGCAATTTTTCATGATTCTACGCCATATTAGAGCAAACATTCAATTAATGAAAAGTCTAATTGAATAGTTGCCTATAAACATTTTGTGTCCGTCTAAATCTCCCGTTTGCCCGAACGGAATAGGTATTGTATATTGCACTAATATAAAACACCTTTACCCAAGAGAATAAAAAACACATTACTGTTGTATTAAAATCGCATTACCGTTTTTGCTTAAAAGACGTCAGCGGTCAGTTCGCAGAAATATCACAACGTTTAACCGTATAAACATAACATTAATATTACATTTATCTCTCCCTTCATGTGTGGTCAAGCATACATGAGTACGATTTATTTATTAAGGTTTAAATGTAAGTTAATATAAACGTCCAGGAGGAGACCCAGGACATCGCGGCCAGCATCAAGGCGCTGGCGCGCTCCGTGCACGGCGACGTGTTCGAGCTGCCGCGCCCGCGCTTCTCCACGCAGATCTAGTGCGCGCCGCCCCCCGCGCACGTCGCC
>DWDX01004220.1:0-11980 GCA_018245675.1 Agara michaeli
AATGGAGTTCCACAATATTGGCATTACAAATTTCAGTAGGTACGCAATAGTATGATTACTACTTGATATTGTACTTAGTAATACTATTTGACATAGTCTGCAAAATTGAAAATTTAACACAATTTGGATGCTAAAAATGGAAGCTTTTTAGAGTTATCTTCGCGCAAAAATGATATCAGGAGTCGAGGGAACTAGTATGATTTATGCTTCCACTTTACCCTCCATTAACACAGAAATTTTGCATTTATGTAGTGGCTTCTACAGACACACAATGCAACATTTACATAAGAATAATGTAAATGTAGAGCATAAAAGTAACAGACCTAACAATGTAAGCTCTCTCTTTAATCTAACCCTGAGAGGTTGAAACATTTTGCCATTATTTTATGAAATAAAATGTTGAAAATATAAAAGTAGCTATTTAGGTAAGCTTTATAGAAAAAACGTAGATTTCTGAGAAGAGTTTCAGTGCTTTGATAGTATATTTTCTTAAAACAAAGTAAATTGTTGAACAGTGAATAAAATAACTGTATTACTTTAAAGACGTAATTGGATATTTTTGTTAACTACCTAAACTCGATTCAATAAATAATGTGACGAAATCCGTTTAATTGTTCCCAATCTTACCTCTGACAAATACACTGACAGACTGAATTTTTTTTAAAAGGTTTGTTTGGTCACCGTTGGCGTTTATAAATATCCTTATAAACTGGAGAAATTGCATGTATTTTGCAATCACAAACATAAACTTAGATTTAATTTATATGTATAGATCATTTATATACTTCGATAATAACAGATTAATCGGAAATTAAGTCATCCGTCTGGAACGGATGAAGTTTTATAGGTATAGATAGACGGATATAGGTCTTGGTGTCATATGTGCTATGTAATCAAGTTACGGAGATAATTTACGACACGTAAGTGATGGACTGCAATGTTGTGAACGCTGCTAGTGAGCATCCAGAGATACTTGGAGTTGCACTTCGGTCGAAGATTAGGATTAGGATCCCCAGAGAAGTCCGAACAGTTCGGAGAGTTCCGAACAGCGCAGAGGAAGGCCATCGAGGGGTTTTAGTGGACAATAATGCCACGTAGTCCGACGTCTGTCTCAAAACGCCTCGGTACCTTGTGAAAAAAAAATATATTACAAAGTTCCTCTTTATTTTTTATCACCATCACAGCAAGTGGCAATTAGTGTTAAAACTAAGTACACCTATGTGTCCTCTGACAGGTGCGTTCCAAGATTTAAGCCACTGACCGCTAAAGTCCAATAATGCGGTACTTGTGCAACGATCGCTGATCGTATGAGTGGGCTCGGTTACAATGAAGCTATCGTCTTTTTACCGGTTCTATGATTATATTAGATTAACACAAAAATAGGTTCTTGCTTACAGTGCAAGTCTTACGTTGGCTGGGTTTCCTACTGCACTGTCACTGCAATGTGTCGCAGTGATTCACCAAAGTGTCTAACGGCAAATTCTCTCTCACCAAAGTGTTCACGCCGCACGTCGGTAGAGTTTGCTACTTTAATCTACCAATTAATTACCTCTGAACTAGAAAACTTAATTTATCTATGAAATTTAGACCTTAGTCTTCTCAATGTAAACTGATTATTGTTTAGAAGTTACTACTGATTTATGAACATAAATTATGTATAGAGTACTTGTAGGGAAATTAGTTAAGTTTTATTACATTATTACTAATAAATAGGTGACGTTATATGTTTATAAAGTTTAAATGTAATTTGTAGAAGATACCTACAAATATGTTATGTGTTTACTGTTTTGACATATTCGACCCTTTTATAACCAAGTACCTCTAAAATTCACATATTTAATAATAATATTCTGCTGTTCCCTTTGTTTATGGAAGACTTTGTTTTAAAAAAGAGTTTTTCTACTGAATTCTCTCTAAAATATAACGACTCCATTATTTGAAAAATGTAATAAATTCATATTTACAATCCTTTACTCAAAATATAATTGTGACTTGCAAAACCGTAACAAGAAGACGAAGAA
Organism: Agara michaeli; assembly: GCA_018245675.1. Classification (NCBI taxonomy): domain Eukaryota; kingdom Metazoa; phylum Arthropoda; class Insecta; order Lepidoptera; family Hesperiidae; genus Agara; species Agara michaeli. The sequence continues at coordinate 2,022 of DWDX01004220.1, forward strand.
TAAACCTGGGGTACTATTGCTTCCCCGTGAAGCATCCGGCGGGATTGCGACGCTAGCCCATCGTTTATTAAAAAATAAAATTTAAAAAAATAATGTACTTATAAATAAATTACTACATAATTTGAAATGATTAACATACATTTTTGCACGGCCTGGAGAAAAAACGTATAATGTAGGTATTTATGTATATTTTCTGCGAAATCAGCACCAGCAAATTATGGAGAGTAAACGTTTTTATGTCGTATGTATTTTTTATGAACAAAAAGTAAAATTTTTGTCATTCGTGTCGGGATCTCGCTAGGTAATTTATATTTTGTATTTTAAATACTTTGTATAAACTCGTTAAGAGCATGTTTAAACAGAACATATTTTATACATTAGGCAGAGACTAAAAATATTTTGCATTAACTTTATCGGATGATGCATATAAGGCTTTTTTCGCTTCACTTTTTTTCTTTTTAGATTTCCTCTCTGAATGAGAAGGATTAAGGCCGTAATCGGCCACACTGGCCAAATGAGGATTGGCAGATGTCAAACTTTTTAGAGAACACTACGGGGAATTCTAACATTGATTTTAAAAATGGTCGTAATTTTGTCAAGTCCGAGATGCGGGCCAGGACTCGACCGACAGACCCCCGGAAGTGGGAAGCTGTAATCTATGTCCCCTAGGTTATCACTGCTACATCCGGTAATCAATTATGCAGAATGTATCAAAATACAAACTCAAGTTTGCTCCAAGCGGCGTTCAATTGTATTTAAAGTGTCATCATGTGGGTAGTTAAGTAGGGATATAATCATAAAATACGTGTAGAATCAGAAATGTAATCCGAAAAATTGTATCAGTTTATTTTATCATTTGACTGATGCTTTTTATATTCTATTTGACTTCATTTTTTGGAAGCCTTGTAACGCCTAGGCACGCCTTACCTCTTTAGGTACTAGAAGTAGCAAAATAACCATGAAAAAGAGCTGACGTTAGCTGATCAGCGTAAGACATAAACATTAGTCTCCGATCATAAATATTACTGACCTATTACTCGAGATCTTCGATCGATCGATCGAGAGACAGTGATATTACCACTTTCAAAGACTAAGTTGGAATGTCTCGAGGCTTAGTGTATGGTTAGCTAACGCACTTTACAAATTGGAACAAAGCCATCCTAGGAAGTATATCGTTAAAAGAACACAGTAATAATTCGTAAAAATATTTTCTTTACTATAAAAAATGTTGTTCTGCTTAGTTCTTTGTACTTTTTAAATTTGACGTTTCATACTATTTCAATTGAATATTAAATAGCTATTAGTTATCTAATGAAGCTATTGAGCGCAAAATATCACCTGTGTTACCTGTTTGCTACAAAACTTTACTGTTCGAGACAGAACTGTATTACGCCTGACATTCGGTTGACATTTGCATAACTATATTTCTAAACGTTTCGCATGACCTGTTATAGTTAAGCGGTATTTATTGCATGTAGTGAATAATGCGTACATTTGAATCATGGCTACGAAACGTGCATAAAGTATTAGCAATGTTGCTTTAAATGACGCTAAATCTTTTGTCCGAATATGTTGAAGTACCAACGCCACACCTATTTGCTTAGCTTAAGTTACGCTGAGTAGGTTAAATAGTGTTGCACTATTAAATGGCAAGCCGTCTCATGTCTAGTTCTTAGTAACACATTTTCTATTTCGCTACTATTAATTAGATAAATATCTGTGTGGTCTATAATTATCGTTTAACATATACATTTTCATTCGTGCATATATTCATGCATGTTTGCTGTTCAATTTATATTATTGACTAGTTGAATCGGCAAACGTTGTTCTGCCATATAAATGATTCATACATATATTTTTTGGTATCTTGAACCGTTTTCGCAGCGCACGCAACGGAAGCCCTCAAGGATGAATAATTGTCCCCGTTTTTTTCACATTTTCCATTATTTCTTCGCTCCTAATAGTTGCAGCGTGATGTTATATAGCCCAAAGCCTTCCTCGATAAATAGTCTATTCAACACAAAAATAATTTTTCAATTCGAACCAGTAGTTCCTGAGCTTAGCGCATTCAAACAAGTGAAGTGCTGTTCGTATGTGAGTTAAAATATTTAGTTATTTCTTATTAAAATAACAAATCAGCTTTTTCTGATCCACGTCAATAATTATAGGCCGTATTGTCTCCTTCATTACCACCATTTACGATCGTAGTTTATTAATTTTTTCTTTTCAATGACTTTTAATTGAAAGAATTAATTAACTATCACCGTAATGATTTTAATTAATGCTCGCAAGTAGGGGAAAAATTTGCAGTGATCGAACCGAAAAGCGAAAGTTTACGTGCTAATTATGTCGCTACAAGTATCTCTAGTATATTTGTGGCAATGTATATTTCTTAAAAATACTATCCGTTGCATGACACGTGGAGGCTTATGTCGGATCTTCATAAAATTACGCCAAGTGTCCGCAGTTGATGCGAGTTGCGTCAACTCGTTTGTACAGCGCTAATATAGTAGATGAGCGCAGTATACAGGGTGCTTATTTAGTGTATATAATTGATAGGATTTATTGTGTTGTTAAAATATAAACATATTCATTATTGCTAATATTATTAGTTAATATTAGTACTAAGTGTTCATTCGCTAACAACCCGATGGGATTAAATATTCATTAAAAACCAAATAAAGACAGTAATGAAAAGCTGAACGGAAAGGTATTTTAATAATTTGTGAGAACTTTAGTCTAACATTCTTAAATTATAAATCTGATTTGCTACTTAATTATCCTTATGCATGATGGTCTTAACGAATTTTCGGTGACTCACGTTAAAAATGCTTCTAGTGACGAGTCTTTTACGTTAAAAGCAAAAAAGGCATATTATAATATAAAATATTATTTACATGTGCTATAAATGTATGATAACGTAAACTTAACATAACACCCTGTAGACAACAAGTATTTCATATCGCACATATTGCTAAGTATAACGTGACGTATTAAGTTAATGAGCGACGTCACGCGGGCGGGGCGCGTTGGACGAGTGCCGGAGAATACGAATTTATTGTTTCATTAACACGGGATTGTGTGACATGTGTGTTTATCCTGTCATGTTATCTCACATTCTAAGCAATTGTACAAATGAACTGTTAAAACAAAACCGTATCTTGAGAGGAAAGCCTTTAAACCTTATTTTTTCTTTTTTCTTGTAAAGTGTAAAAACGATATTTCAAAAACATGTTATACATATGCAAAAAAATTATGTCTGTTCGATCATAACAAGCAACCGCGCTGTCAGAATATCCTTTAACAATCATTATGTTGTGTTCATAAAAGGATCCCGAACAAATTGAAACAGTGCCAAAGAGTATTAAAAAAAGCTCACGGGGTGGTCTCGTTAACAGTTAATATATTATCACCGTACAGGTAGGGGAGGTAGGGGAGGTATAAACACACGGCTACTTTTTATTAATTTGCCAAATAAAGTTATAATCTTGTTAGCGTCCCGCTTCCATTGTGACGTTACTTACCTGGACATTGTAATAGGATCAACTTATTAAACATTAAGTACCTAAACATCAAAAGCATTGCGAGTAATGAAAGAATGGCGCTTATGTTAAGAGGCTTTCGTTTTTCATTTGTTTTGTTTACACTTTTTCTGGCTACTTATCAGTGTGCATAGAAATATGGAATTGTTTATTTTTTGTTACGTTTTATATCAGCTATTGTTGGGTATCAAAAGTTATTTCGAGAAGACTCCTCAGTAAAAGTTAATATAATACTTCATAACACTGCAGTAGTACGTGCTCCAGTAAATATTTGTGGAGATATACGGTTATTTGTTGTCACGTTTACTCGAAGTTTTAAAACTTGCCAATAAGTATAAGCCCCTTGTGAAAGCTTCCCCATGTCCTCACAATAATAATTATCTTAACATTTGTAATACTAAATATCTATTACCAAATCGGTTTTGGTGTAGTTAAATTTTAGAAGCGGTTCCTTCAACCGTATCGTGAATGCCTATTTTATTAATAAAATATGTATCGTCTTAGTCAGAACATACAAATTGTAAAATGCTTATATTCGAGTACCTAATGTTATTTAATAACATCATATTTCTAAGCAATTTACTACGATTCAAGGGCCCTCTAATAGTGTACGGAAAACCAATAAACATGACAACATCGTTTTGCTATAACGATTATGGAGCAAAATATTTGAGATCCATTTACGAAGGATATTAGCCGTTAAAGAGGTGCTTGAAAGGCATCGAACCTGCCTTCGGACCCTTGGGGAGGCTTTCGAGGAGCCGTAAGGTGTTGTACCCCTAAATGCGATCTAATTACGAAATAGTTTCACTTCTTGATTTATAGATTAAGTTCAGGGAACGGGTCGCACACGCGGCACATTGGTGAGCCACTGACGTATTAAAATCCGTGTGTACAATATTCTAGGAAGTTTAACAAACAAATGCATTTTATTTGTTGTACATTATCGTCTGTATAAGGTACCAAGTCAATATATTCATTTTAAAAGTAAGGTACATTTTATATTCATATTGTAATTAAAATTAATTTGCATCAATTATTTTCGTTCTTCTAAGTTTAGATTTAAAAATATCAGCCATTTATGCAGTGTTAATCTCTTTATCGCATCCACGCTGGTCACAAACCAGCCTGTAGTTAGTCGAACCTGTAGTATACTAGTAAACTTATTGAAATTAATCAATTGCCAAGCAAAGTCTGCAGCTTACTAACTTGCAATAATTTGTAGCTGGCGAATTTACAATGCATTATCATTTCAATATACCCAAGCACAGGACTGCACAGTATCGAGAGGTGTTAAAGGAAAGACGGGACAATCTCCGGAATTATCGGATTCCGTGGGTCTTCCACAATGGATGTTCTTGGCCGGGCGAGCTTACAGTGTGGGCCGAGTGCTTTGTACCAAATCACTAGGTAGATTTATTACCAAGTGTCCCCGTTACCCCACTCTCCCCCATATAAATCGTGGAATAAGTGTTGCTATATTTACGGGTGACGTATTGCTAATCGCGGGTACCGTCTGCGTTCGCCAGTTTTGAGTCTCGTGAATAGTAATTATTAATCCGGGCATCCGATGACGAATTTGAATAATTTATACTCGAATTTATTGCGCTAAGGTTGAGGTCTCTCAGCGGGGTAAGAGACACATGTGCCAGCGTTCGAGTATTAAATGACGAAAGGAGAAAAGATTTAACAAATGTAGAGTTGCAGTGAAAATGCAGAGTTCATGTAAAATATTCCTTTTTACTGGGACGATACAGGATTAACGTATCTTTATAGGGGTTACTTTATCAGTCCCACGCATTATGTATTGTGGTATTATGGTTGAGGTCGTTTCAATTTTCTTTTCCATCTTCCGTACAGTGTAGTATAATTAAGTATTGAATTAAACTTGAACTTATGTTAAAGTTTATAACCTTATTTATTGAAATATAGACATATACTCAGATCTAATCACTGAATTTATAAGGTAACGCAAGTTTTTCAAAATTACAGAAATTCGTTATAAAGTATCCCTACGTTTTCTTCAACTGTGTGAAGTCTGCCAAGCCGCACTTGACCAGCGCGGTAGCCTATGACCAAGAAACTGCGTTACCAGCAGCGGAAAATTTGTTAAAATTACTAACCGACAAAACGAAAGGAAATCTCTTTGACATACGATATCGCGTTTATATTTTTGAATATGCACCCATAAAGGACACCGTTTTTTGATTAATTATTTAATGTAAAATAACATTGCTACCGCATATACGCTAATTGGTTGAATGGCAAAAGCGCTAACGGAAACGGGACACGAAACTTCATCACGCCACGTTGTTTAATCAATCGGCCGATGTTGTCGGTCAAACGGACCGCGTAAGCGATCTAATCATTCCGAACGTGTTCCACCGAAGTCCTCTGACCAATGACAGGTGTTTACTATCGAAACGTAATTAGCAGATTGTCAAGGGTGTACATTTCACTAATGGATGAGATAATTTTATAGATACACATCATAGTTAATATGTCATATTGCACGGGTCGTATGTAGATTTATGAAAGCTTCCGGCTGTACGCGAATAACTAATCAGTGCGTTTATATGTGTGGGTGACTGCTCAACTCACTTCGGATAGGTAGTTAATTAATTAAAAGAGTACTCGAGCTGCCTCGAAGGCAACTCGAATCCAGCTTCGTTCGCTTACCTGGCATGTTTGTGCAACTAACGAACGAATTAATCTCAATAAAATTGTCGATGTGAAACCTAATTACTACAATGAATTTCAATGGAAATCGGCAAGATTCTGTAACCATAATATCACAGGGCTTTCAGGGTGTACTCTTTGTATTACCTTTCAATTTGCTTTGTTTCTTTTTTGTAGAAATACTTATCATATTATATCATAAGGCTACAATTAAAATTTTGGTTAGCCTGATTAACGGACCAGTGATCTGGTAATATAACATGTGCCAACTGAAAGTCTATGCTGTGCTATTTAAGTCTATGCAATTATGATAGAAGGCGAACGCATATGTAAATATGACAAAATTAATTAGTTTATCTAATTTACTCTGCCCAATCAAGTAATGTGCGCACCCGCTCCTTAACGCCCAGATATCCTTTGTCCTAACGTAAAATTAATCATATTCGGGATTCAATTTACATAACAACATTTGCACAAGACCCAATTTCGAGCAATTATCGAATTAAAACGGGCCACACAATGGAATGTGCCCGTGATAAGAAAATTACATAAAAGATCGTTATGAGGGAGTTTTAATGTGTTGTAGGTGTTAAGTAAATTTGGGTGTAATCGTTCTAAGCCCTTTTGGCTTTTCCGGGGCGAGCGTACGAAGCGCGGGGTTGAGAAAAACGCGTCGGGATTTATTGGCTTGTTACCGGGATTTAAAAAAGGAACGGCTGCAGACGGGATGTTGGAATGCGGCGCGTCGGCACCGCGTTTGATGCCCGGGGAAAGGGCACTTGGTCTGATGTTCATTTTTGTAATCGTTCCGATTTTTTGATTAGCATTTTGGTGAATGTAAATCGCTCGAAATTTTTTCCTTACGTTTCCTGATGCGGTTTAATTTTTATAACAGACATTTTTGTTCATGAAAATTTTATTTGTATGAAAATTATAAAAGGCTTCCTGTGCATGCCATTTTTAGCTATTTTGTAGGTACTATGAACTTAAAAAAAAATCACAACATATTTCTAAAACCAAAGTTTGTGTAGCAGTTACCACTGGCACCTATACTTATTTGCAAAGAGATAACTAAAGATATACTTTCGCACGACGCATCTAAAAGAGTAAAAATAACACGACTTCCAGCCTCATTTGTGTCGATTAGGGCAATGTATATGCTTTTTGTCCCTAACTCGATTGCTCATCAGAGATTTAAGTGACTCTCGGCAGCTCTCGAGACTCACTCCACAGACTTCTTAAATATTCACAGGGCGTAACACTCGTTCGCATTTTTCACTTGCTGAAAATATTCAGAACTTATCTACAATAATACAATATGAAGTTTGTTAGAAAAGTTTTTTTTTTTACAATAAACTCAATTTATATGACTGTTTAAGTTAACTCTCAATGTCAATTTGATCATCTTAAGGTTTAGAATTTATTTTAAGTTTGAACGTTGTGATTAAAAATAAATGTTAATGTTGTTATTTTTCGTATTACACCAAGCATTTCAAAAATTCAAAACAGATGTAAATACCATATTGGAAAACAAAAAATATTATTAACTGTTTAGATTTACTTTATTTTAATTTAGTTTTCTTTGACTTACTTTTTTCTTTTTTATATTTTAGTCTTATTCACATAATATGTTCGTTAATTTTAAATTTCATCATTAGGTTGTCTAGTTTTAAGAATACGCACGTTGTGGCGCCCTATAATTGCGGGTACACAAACAATTTTAATATATCACAATGAGTGTAAGTATCGCGTCCCTTTAAAATGTGTTATCTGTGTTGGGTGTCCCAAATTAAATAAATAAATAAAAAGCATAGATGTATTTACGAGCCTTACGTTATATCGTTCGTAAGATATTCGTAGGCCAATTAATTATAAAATTTATACATGAATTATTATCGAGTTAGAATTAATATTGAAATAGTTGAAAAGATGTAAAGTGTGTAGCCAATTATCAATTTATTTTACTGACTTTACAAAAAAAATGCAATCGCTTGCAAGTAAATCAAATGACTAATTTTATTACAACAATTTGTTCATTTCGACGAACAAAGCAATCTATTAATGAATAAACAAATTGCGAACATTCCTACTTTCCCGCGAAAAATTCGCTACGACCTCGTGGGGTCATGAATATTTTACGAGGATTTCGCGACTCTTTTTTACATCCACTCTTTCTGCACGATCGTGAGACGGGGAGTGACAGGAATAAACGAGGTGAATTAATAAAGGCCCCGGTTAGTTACAATTACGTGTTTAAATGTAAGCAAGCCGGTTCTGCGTTACACTTTGATTTTTCTTTCGCGACACGCCATTTGTCGGTTTCGTGGGACTTGAATAAAAAGATACAATCTGAGAATTAAAGTTGCAACGCAAATTTAAATTTGGTGAACTAATGTTGTTAGATCAAGTATATAAATTATACACCGCACTTAAAAGCATATCACATCATTAAGGCTTTTACATTTATGGAACGTTATGGTTTTTTATGTTTTTTTTTGATAAGAAAATAAAAAAGGATGGTTGAATCTTTTACATCACTTATGAACTCATGAACTAGCAATGTATGTGTGTTTCGGAACTGCAAATGTTAACGTTACTACATTAGTCAAAGCTCAATTTTCACTTGCTCCCATATTATTGTCAACGGTCATTAAGCTTTGATTTCGTCGAGAAGCAAAGGGTTTAGAATAAAAAATTGGGGCCCTCCGCAAAAAAATCGTCTAAAGAGGGGCAGAAAAAGAATAAAGAATACCAAGAAATACCGAGAACCGTTGTTTTCTTCCTGCAAGGGTAACCAGGTAGGCAAATGAATTGCAAACAGCATTATTATTTCCTCAAGGAAGTCGTATATATTCGCGGGCGCCTTTATTTTAACGTTTCCCGGTTTATTCATTTTTTTCTTACCCCTTTTTATTGCCGACAACCTCGTAATATATTGTAAACGCACAGCGAGTGCCGACTGTAAACAACTATTATGTCTTAATAGGAAACTCTACTTTGCTTAGGGAGATTTTTTCCCTAATATTAGAAGGTATAAAGTAAATTGTTTATTGGATGTTATAAAAGTTGTACCGTGTTGGACGCCCCGTTCAAAAATATTTAAAACAATTTAAGAAATAATAAAAATTACGATTCATTACTTTGAATTACGATTCATTAATAGATGTGAGTGGTAATCTCTTAGACTAGCTTCTCAGTAACAATACTCGTTCTATAGTATTTTCGAAACTCGACACGAAAATGCATGAAAGGAACACGTATTACAAAGGAAAGCATCCAACTTAGCGCAAAATATTGTTAATAGCCACGTAATTATCCGCAACAAAGGCTGAAGCGGCTAAGAGCGAATACGTTTCTTGGATAGTGATGTAATGTCCTATAAAAGGGCGATAACTGCCTGTTATAGCCCGCCAACGGTCCTGTAATAATGAATTGTCTTTAGCATAACGATCGTGATTGTACAAACGCTTTGTGAGAGAATAATGCTCCTGTTATCGTAATTGGCAATCCAATAAGACTTTTTAAAACGATAAGCGGAGAACTGTTCGTTTATCCGTCGTATTATTGAATGAATACGTCTTAAATTTGAACGCAGTGAAGTGTAGGTATAATTTATTTATAACTACCTTTTGCCCGCGACTTCGTCCCTTGCATATATTGTTATCTATATATTAATACGTGAAGCAAAAACTTTGGACCCCTTTTTACGAAAATTGCGGGGACGGAGGAGTATGAAAT
>DWDX01004221.1:0-11979 GCA_018245675.1 Agara michaeli
AAAAAAAAAAAAAAAAAAAAAAAAAAAAAAAAAAAAAAAAAAAAATGCAGACGAATTGAGAACCTCCTCCTTTTTTTTGAAGTCGGTTAAAAATGCTTGAAAATGCACAAGCGTTCCAGTATTTAGCCGTAGCTTTTTTATACGAAAACAACTTGTACCTGCCAGTTATTATTTCATTACGCACGCGGGTTTATTACATTTCGCTTCCCACCACGTTAACAATGTACATTAATTGAACGCATACATCATACCGTAATCGTGATTGTGCTAACAAAATATTTGGTAATCAGAACTAACTGCATTGTACACGTAATAACGCATTAAATCAAATTGATTCGTACGATCGAACGGTTAAAGCGTTTTATTCCTTAAATTGTTTGAAATTAAGTCGAGAATGCATTGAATCGAGGTCGTTCTTGAAATGAACGTCGCCTAATGCTACGCATTATTCTTTCCGAGATAAAACGTAGTCGACCGATACAGAAACGGTTGGCGCTTTGTAAATGAACCGGGACGCTCAAAGGAGTTCCTATTCAGCGGGGAATCCTTTATGGCCCGTATAAAGTGTAGAAATCGCAGGGGAATATGTCAAAGACTGTAAGGTTAACTTTGGCTTTGAACCGCCGAACGTTAATGGGAAAACCACGATACATTTACATCGAGTATTATTATTATGCCATCACGCCGTACTTAACGGGCTAAATAGAAACACATTGAGCGCCAAATATCTACATCCATCGGTCAGTACCTAATCAATATGGTCAAGAGAGGCCTTGGTCTAATTAGGTGCCCATTGAACAGTTAATAAAGACATTTTAAGATAACTTAAACACACCCACCTGATCATAAGGCGATGCCGACCTGTTTGGTGACCAGATAAAATTTAAACATACATACATATATGTATATTGATCTCTAAATGTATATATTCACCCACACAAAAAACTGGTACTGGTGCGAATGACACTGTAATTTGCCACGGGTATCGAACCCATAACTCCTAGCTCAGCAGTCAGGACCACTGACCACTCGACCAACAGGTCGGTCGGATATATCTCAAGGATAGCAAAGCGGCTGACATCATAAACCTTAAATCATGATAAACCGAACAATGCACAACGATTTATAGATAAAAGCGACGTTCGTAGTCAAACTTTTTTAATTTTACAAGGAAAATATCTAAAATGATTTACAAATAAAAAGTATCAGTATATTGCAATTAAGATTATCTTTGTGTTGTAATCTCAATAGACTTTTTTCATACAGCGCCACACCGCTTGGCTGTGGCCTTCCAATTCCAGCGGCATTCCTCTATCTTCCTCGGGCCACAGATAAAATATAAAATACCTAATCTATTTGTCTCTCTAGTGTGAAAAATAACAGATATCAAACTGGAGAAAACTCAAGAGTTTTCTGTTAGTACATCGGTTAATATAATTTCTAAGTTCACACAATAATTTTTACCGTATATATATTTTGTTCCATATATAAAATCAACGTTTTATACCTCAAATATTTCACACCAATTTCATATAGTGCGTACACTAAACAATGTGGTGTAAACTTTGGAAACCACTGCTACGAAATGCGTTACGAACTTTATGGTTCCATTTACGCCCGACCTGACTTATTTTTATATATCTATATAGCATTAATTGCTGAGATCGCATTTTTTTTTCCTCTTTTTTCGTCGAACAAGCACCTGTGTCTAAAAGCGGACCCCGAGATGATTTCGATGACTGGTTATTTTTTGGACAAATAAAACCATTCCACATTGATATTGACAACTCAAATGCAGCTTTAATGCGGTCACATAAGATTCATATTTATTTGACACGCTGCTACAGAAATTATGTTTTTTAATGTCTTATTTTTATACGAAGGGTGAGAAGATGAGTCCACTGACAAGCCTAAGGCAAGCAGGTAGAATATCGATTGTTATTCGATTCCAACCAGCCATAATACAATAATTTTGAATTAAACCAGTTTGCGGAATAGAAATGAACTTGTGAATAACAAGCAACAAATCGGCTACAATTATTCTGTTTTAATATTATTTTTCATTACTTGCATGGACAAAACTTTCAGCAATTAACAAAAACCAAAAAATAATTAATTAAAATAGGTTAATGATAAAACAAAACTATTACTTCAGTGCTCTAATTTTTCTATACCGTATATAACGTGAAAAAAAATATATAAAAGAAGTTTAAAGAGATGCGTCCCACTTGAGACGTGACGAGATTCATGCAACCATAGACAACTTTTTTGATACAGCAATCATACCATTATACAAAAATATTTTGCTAATATCTGCCAAACAGCCGAACAGTTTGTCTGTGGTACGCAGTTCTCATGCCTATTTATAGATTCAAAAATATTTTGTTAGATTAAAAGCTAAACATTGGCTATCCATTCTTTTAGTCTTTCTTTTTTGATTTGGAGGATATAATTTCCGTTTGGTCCAATTTAAATGTCAGGAAAAAAATACTATTTCTAAGAGTGATAAAATAGGGGATGAAATCTAATAATTGAGTAAGGCATTTTTGTATTCAGAACAAATTTATTTGAAGTCGGGGTTTTGTTTAGCATAATATTACTTGTTCAAACGTTTTTCTTTATTCTCACGTGTAAAGACAGCGGTTGCTCTTTAAAAATTAATCATAATTAAGTAGTAAGCCGTCTTATTACTCTGCGGTGTCTTGCACCGAGACTGAGAAAATTAATATTATCATGACCTAATTATGCATTATTAATGTGAATTATGCTAACAAATTTCAAGACAAAAATTACGGTTTGGCGGAACATATTACTCGTATTATTTAAAATGTGTTCGATTTGGAATATTAAGCGTTTATATTAAGGAAGTGCAAATGCCAACACCCTACTTCTGGGCTCTTCTTTATTCTATTCTCACCTATTTCTTCTACTTTACTTTATTAACATGAGATATCTAGGTAATCTACAAAAACAGAAGATTCCAAACGTTTATAAACATAACATAGACGAATTAATCTACTGTAATAATTATACCATTCACTGAAAATTTAAACGAACTTGACAGATAATATACAGATGTTTAGTAAAATATACAGATTATAAATGCAGACGTTTACTAGCATGTGGAAGGACTCGAAGACGGCGATTTCAAATACGTTTCGTATATTAACGACCATAGACTAAAAGAAGGCAGCAGACGTTATCAATCAAATGAATATTTATTTTGTAAACGTTAACTAAGTTTCGAGTGGGGCTTGCGGTCGAGTCGGAGATTTCCTCGTAGGAGTGCGCGGTATTTAGTTCTCTATTGTGAAGGGTGCAAGGGCGGGTATGGTGTGCGGCTAATGTTTATAATGGTACACCGTGCAATTGACAGTATCGAGGCGGCCCCGCAGTGCCGGTATGAGGAGCAATGGGCTCGTCTTATGGGCGAGCGAGACGCGATCCGGCGCGGAACCTTTTCCTTTATTTAAAATTATTTCAATTTGACAACTCAGATGTTGCAGGTGTGTAGAGGTCGTCTATTTGTTGTACATGCCTTTACATGTAAAATATTATAGCAATAATTCGTACGTATTCTTCTGTCATCAATTAAAAAAAAACCTATATAAATATAAATTGGTACAAGTACATTCTAAAACATGTGGAAGAAAAACCTTGAACATTGTGCTACATTACGTAATATATGCTGTTATGTATTCTGGTGAACCAAAAAATAATCACCATTTTTATTTATTAAAAACAATTTAAAACTTTAATAGAACAAAAATAGTACTATAATATAATAAAACTACTATAATATAATAGTAAGTACTATAATATAGTAAAAATCAAATCATTGCAAGATTTGTTTTGTACAAGACATATGACAATATATTCTTAACACACTTGAAGCCACACATGCCAATAAAATATATTTTGACGCTCGACTCGTCGTTTGATTAAACAAGAGACCCTGACTGAGAAACCGGAGGTCGTGGATTCGATTCCCACATACACACATATGTTTATTCTGTGTCTGGGTGTAATAAAAATATTAATGTAAACATAATGTAGCACATATATAATCAGTTTATCAGCAGACTAGTCAACATAGTACAAGGGCTGTCTAGCTTGGGATTGGAGGGCCGTAGATGAAGATGTCCCAATATATTATAGATTATAAATATTTATTGTCTGTAGTCAGTAATAATAATGCATCTGGCGAGCCGGATCGCGCACCGATCAGACGGAAGAAAGTGCGGCGGGCGGGATGATAGCCGCGGAGGCTGCGACCGGCCGGACCGGTTATGCTAAACCCCATTGTGGTCAGTTTTTGTACCGCCGCACCCCGCCCTCCGCGCCACCCCTCCGCCCGCCGACCGACGCTACACTTCGATTCGCCAAAAAAATGTTCAACTCTCGAAATTCGACAAACCCGTTCACGTTGGGACAATTGCGCTATTAAAAAAGAATAATTACACCTACATCTTAGGAGGTAGTAGCGGATACATCTGTAATTGCAATACCGCAAGGATTAGCAGTAATTAATGCGTTCCTATACCCAGATCTAATATAATTATCGCACGATGTGGATTCTTCACACGCTTAGCTTTGAGGCTCAAATATTATTGCAAAGTTGACACCTGTAATCTTAAATGGTATGAATGTCTTTTACATGTAGACCTCGACCTTTTTTAACTTACTCGGACATGGGATTATTGATTACAGTAATATAGAGGATATAGCGTAACTTCTAAAGGGTTGACAACAAATTGTCATTTTTATAATTACTCTACAAATATTTTCTCGTGAACAGATTTTTGTATACCTCAGTTAAATGTGATGTCGCATCATACTATCATATTACGGCTACGCTTAACGTTTTAGCTTATGGGCTTAAATCTAATAGACATGTAGATATCAACATGTGGCAAAGTGTTTCCTGTTTAACAAAAAAACAACACTTTAGCCAGTGCGCCCCGTCATTTAATTCCACTGTGGATCGATGAAATAATGTGTGACGCAGGGTCACATTACTTGTGCTTTTAATTTTTTTTCGTCGAGAGTAGGTATCGGGCATGCAATAATCACATGTGGCCCCTGACACACATAAATTCAATAACCGACCTCGAGCAGGACCTGTTAAAGAGATTATAAAAATTATTAATAGTTGATGTCATTGTAAGATGTGTTGTACTCCAATCTCGAGATCATTCAAGGTATCAATGAATCTTTTAAAAATTAATTCAAACTTATTGTTCTACTGGTACTATTACTTGAAGGCTTATAAGTTCATGAGTAACCGACTTGCGTTGCTTGAAGCAAAGCATAACTTCAAAAAAGTTTGAAATACATATTCTTGAAGCTACTAACGCCATCTGTGATCCACCGGCTAAACCATTTACTGCTAATACTAACATCTCAATTTTACTATTTATAATATTAAACTGGTGACAGAATTATACAAATTGTAATAATGCTTATTATTTTATATTATCTTTTCATGTAATAAGTACTATAATTTTTATTTTGTGATCTAGGTCTAAAAGAATAAAAAAATAAAACATTGTCTATGCGTGTATATACCAAAAATTGTAGAAACGAACTGGAACGAAATGATGTCAAACTGTAAAAATGTCTTTTTGACGTGATTTGCCGATAAAATATTCCCAATATTACATTTTATAAAACATGGGCGGCTCACAAAGCACCCGAAAGTTAAGTGTCGACAACGAAAATGCCATAACGGTCTCTCAAGATGCGCTAGACCGAATACAAGCCCAGCTAAACGCAAAAGTAAATATTACTTTCATTACATAATTTACATCAATGTCAATCACTTAAAACAAAAAATAAATACATTTGGAAGTTCCATAAAATGTTTTTCAAGTTAAATACTGAAATTTTATTGCATTACATGATAGTATTTTCATAAATAATTTTACATTGATCCAGGTTAGAATTCCCTGTACCATGTTTTATGATTTATTGATGATTTTCTATCATGCAAATTGTATAGATATATTATTTTTTATTACAGCACGAATTTCTTTCCTCTTTTATGGTGAATGTCATTAATATTTTTCTATAGTGCCATTAACATTGCCATCAATATTAGGATATTTTCCATACTTTATATTGCAGCAAGCGGAGCAACCCCCTCCACAGCCAGAGTATACGCCACCACCTTACTTCGAGTCACAGAAACGTCAACAAGAGAACGCATCCGAAGAAGCCTACTGGGCCCGCCGCATTGAAAACTTGAAACGGTCCCATGAGAAAATTAATAGTGGAATGCACTTAGAGTACCAGAAGACATTAAAGGAGGCCAACGAACTGTTCGACCTTGCACAAGCTGATAAAATAGCTAGCAAGCTACCACCATGCCAGGAAGAAAAATCTAAGGTATGTATTAATTGGGGCCTGGGTAAACTAAACCTACAAACACCTCTCTTGCAATTATTAAACCTTCAATCAAAGTACTTAAAACTTTATTGCCATATGATAGGATAGCTAGTGCTTATAGTCCGAAAGAAATGGGTC
Organism: Agara michaeli; assembly: GCA_018245675.1. Lineage (NCBI taxonomy): Eukaryota > Metazoa > Arthropoda > Insecta > Lepidoptera > Hesperiidae > Agara > Agara michaeli. The sequence goes on from DWDX01004221.1 coordinate 6,526, forward strand.
ATCACTGCAGTCTTGTCAAACGGTATGTTGTTGTTGCTGATTTGTAGTTGGTCCCATGTTCAATTCCAGTCTCAAATGTATTGTAGTGACACTAACATTAAAAGTAGTTACACCAGAATCATCTGGATAGAGTTTCAGTTTGATTGATTCATTGAAACATACATGGATATAAAGGTATTTGTAATACATGGAATTTTGTCTGTTTCAGTTGCTCGAGTGTTACAATACAAACCCAGACAAGTCCCTCCTGTGTTCAGTGTTAGTGAGTGAATTCAATGACTGTGTGTGCAAGAGTAGAGTCGCCGCGGTGTCCGCGACATCCTGAGTCCGGCCGGGGCTTTGTAAATAATTGTAATAGTGAAATTCCTGAATCACGCAATACTGTACTGGGAGGATTGGTGTGTGGCGCCGCGACGTAGATTTAATATTATTGCTGTATGAATAAATTGTTTATCTAATTCGAGTTTTTTTTTATCTTAACCTTTGCCCAAGTATTCACCAAAAAACGCAATGGTGATAATATTCAGGGATTAGATATCAGTGTAAATAGATATCAATCATTTTATTTTGACATTAGCCCGACTGGATTTAAAGGATCGATTCAACTTTATGCAGATGGCAATAGGTCAAAATTCTTAATGACATGCGTTTAGTCGAATTTACTTATCTCTTTGTTTTCCAAAATTTATGCATTTTTTTTTTATAAGTTTGATTTTGTTTCTGAGTTTCGAACTATATCGCATCTACGTGTTTCTTTATTTTGAAGTGTGAAAAAATTGATTGCTCACCCAATTCGCGTGAATAACAAATTAGTATCATAGCAACAATGTCATTATGTAAAACGCTAGTTGCATAATGTTTTTGGACCATAACAACATTGAAGGCCCCAAAACGAAATGGCAAATCGCGACAGGGAGAAACCACCAGAAGAGGTGAAAAGGAGGGTGCCAGTATATCCTGGATTTCCAGAACTATCGAGATCGGATGTCAGCATATATCCCACTTACTCCAAATTGGGTTTGGCATAGTAAGTACCTACTTTGTTACTGTGTTATACCTATATAACTGGTATATAATATCTTAAGTAACTGAATAATCGAATTTTGGGAATATTTAAATATCCTCTAAAACAAATTGTCTGACAAAATTGTATAGACTATAGTATCATCGGTTGTTGAGAACGTATTATCACCGCTAGCAGGTACCTCAGCCTATTATTACGTAACTAGACTGTTTGCTTACAATCAAGTTGGCAATGGCAATATTGTCAAAATGTGTCAATACATAGGTTCACACCAATGTTAAGGAATCAATACACATCAACAATTTGCATAGGTTTGCGCTCTAATTATGATTAGATTTCAGTAAACATTTCTCAATCGTTACAACTAGACAGGGATTTTAGGTTCTAATAGGGTTGTCAAGAAATCGAACTCTTACTAAAACATTGTTTTATGCAGTCGGGTGGTGTGCCGTCATCGATACCACTGGGCTAAGGTTGCTCAACGCAAGCAGTTTATGAGAGAGCTACACAGTTTTGAAAAACTACAACCGAATGCTTTGGACGGAGTGAGAGTCCACCGTGAGTTCTCTCAAGGGATACTATCACACAAAATACCTCCTCGTCGGTACATCCAAAAGCTAACGCCGGACCCATTAACCTCACATCAAAGGATGCGAATTGAGGAAATAATTAGCGGAAGAGTCAATTTCAGTCAAAAATAAAAGACTTCAAAAAAATAATGCACATCTTTTCTTTATACCCCTTTCTCTGTTATCATGCTTTATTAAGTTATATGCTGAAGTTTCAACAATCTTTTTGCAATAAAACCACAAATTTTTAACATCAAATATTTACTCATTCTCAGTAAGTTTTCTCTTTTTCATCTTTTTACTCTTCTCAACATTGCTCTGCAGGTAGTGTGCTTCCCTCTTGGCCTGTGAGATTTCAGCACGTAACCTCTGCTTGAGAGCTGCTCTCTCGTAAGCCAACCTCTCGCTTAAGTGAATCCATTTGAACCTAGGAATATATTTTATATTCCATATCATATCATAGTAGCGGGACTTTTTTCTGGTACCAATTTTGGTGTTGTTCAGACTGGCAGCAACTTGTTTAGCTACTTTCTTTTTTTGAAATTCCACCCATCCCTCAGTAAATTGATTGGGGACTCGCTTGCGTTTTTTTTCTCCAGGCTCTGAAACAACAAAATAAAAACGCTTTACTGTGAGACTATTCATTGGCATCAAATTTAAAACTTTTCTACAATTCAATAACCACATATATGGCGTACCATATAACTTAGAATGAAACGGACCAAATTCATGTATTTAGTATTCCTTAGTGGGAAAGAAAGTGTTATATAATATTATAGAATACGAAACATATAATTTACGGATACTTAAACCCTTAATTATATTTTCTTTAATCAATAATAATGTATACATTCAATGCAAAACATAACCTCAACGACTTACTAGCACTAAGCTGCAAATATATCCTTCCGACGTCACCATACTGACTGAATATTTCTCTTATCTTAGCCACATTCATATATGGAGGGATCGTAGTAAGGTAAATTATACCACGTTTTCTTGTTTTCTTCTTTATAACCTTCCCGGAATCGGAAAATTCTCTATCAGATCCATCTTCACTTTTTGTTTCGATATCTAACCCATTTTCTGGCACTCTTTCCAACTCCATTGTGGGCTTATTTAATTTATATAATATCTCTGTACTCTATAACGGCGAAATACATTGAATATTGTATAATAAAAAAAATTCAAAGTCAATAAACTTCCAACCACAATATTAACAACATGAATATGACAGCTTTTCAGTTTTCTCATATTGACATTGACTATAAATGGTATAATATCAAAAAATTCAAAATAATGCGATAGATATATTGCTTAAATTTATGCTTTTATCATCAGCAATATCTGTTTTATTTATTTTATATTGTATGTTATTAGATATATAGCCTGTTTAAATTTTAATTCTCTATATATTCTATAGAACAAGATGGCGGTTTGACACGTTAATGACAACGTCATTGTATTGCACTCATTTTTGTTATTGTCTAATTTGGCTGACAGATTTTCCTTGAAACCAAGCAAGAAAGTAAATTAAATAACAAACGTTATATTTTGTGAAAATGGGTTGTGATGGTGGCACAATACCGCGACGAGATGAGCTCGTACGCATGAAAAAGAAACCCGAACAAGTAATAAAAAAGGAACTACTAACGAATACCTAAATCATATGAACTACAAAATCAAATAACTGGTGCTCTTTCCTGTTTCGATATAATAATTTCATGGTTTATTTAACTTTTAGAAAGACAAAGATGCTGATCGAACCTTCAAGTGGCGTAACTGCGCATTGACTCAACTACCCTTGCAAGAGCCTATAGTAGCGTGTGGTCTAGGGCGACTGTACAGCAAGGGACCCGTACTCGAAGCTTTACTCGACAAAGAATCCAAGCCCGATGTCATTGACCATATCAAGAGTTTGAAGGTAACAAAAACAAATAACGCTAGAACACAGGTGTGAAATGCTTCAAGCCTTCTGCGAAACTTGTAGGCAGTTGTGGAATACAAAAAATTATTGCAATGAAAGTTTTTGCAGAGACCCATTTGTTACTTATTTATTTTGCGTTATAAAGTCTCCAGTGAACATCTCTCATGATCATTAGCTTTCAAAATTAATTCCAGGACATCAAAGACTTGAAGCTAGTAAAGAACCCAGCATTCGTAAACAAAGATCACACAGACGGCACAGTGGGCGATGGCAGTGCACCGTACATCTGTCCCATTAGTGGGCTGGAGATGACCGGCAAATTCCGTTTTGTTTACCTTTGGAGCTGTGGCTGTGTGCTCGCTGAACGAGCTCTGAAAGAAGTCAGACAGAATCTGTGTCACATGGTATGTATTATTAGTCAGACTATTTAAATTGTTCTTTAGACTTATTGCCTAAATATTTGAAGCTCACGAATCTATGAAATCCAACCAATTTATTTAGAGATTATCCTAAATTGGCAAAACTCCCTTAAAAATGATTAGTCCCTTTACATAAAAGTACATAATATTAAATTACCAATATTGTTATACCAAGTTATACAAAGAATGTTTGGTCAGTTCAAACAAATCATGAATGAATTATGACTTTCCAAGTGCATACTACTAGTGTTAAACTAACAGAACATTGTCTTTCACAGTGCCAACATCCCTTCACAGACAATGATGTTATAGTTCTAAATGGTACAGATGAAGACATCGAAAGTCTCAAAGAAAAAATGGCTGTGAGGGTTGCAAATAGAAAGAGCAAAAAATCGAAAGCAGACAAAAATGCAATAAAAATTGAAACAGTTACAGAGATGCCATCAACCTCATCATCATCGTCTTCATCATCTTCATCGTCAACACCTCCTGCAGAGTTAAAGACAGAAGAAGTCAAAGAAGCAACTTCCAGCACTGAGGTGAAAAAGGAAACGGATACAATCCCACTATCGTTACCTAAATACAATCCGAATAAGCAGACCAGAGGCCACTTTGGCTCGTCCAAGCGGGCGCATTCCAAAGGCCTAGAGCAAGATCCATCATACAAGAAGACCAAGAAAGACTACAGTGTAGCCAAAGATCCGCAGAGCAGTGAGGTGTACAAGTCTATATTCACATCACACAAGAGCGATCAGGATCAACAGAGAGCTCATTGGGTCACATATAATCCATTCTACAACTAACACACACACACACACACACTGACGGCACTCACATTTTATTATTGCTTGCCAAGGAAAACCGATCTCCAAATATGGAACAGTAAAAGGATTTATGATGATACCTGGTAAAGTAGTGTTGTTAATAGGAATATTATTACTACCTATAAATGTTATGAAATAATCATAGAAATTTAAGTTTCAGTCGGCATCATCAATAATGTCGTAACAGGATAAAAATAAATAAATGTCAATAGACAGAAATCTTGAATTGTTTACAAAATTGTTTTATTTCACTAAACCTTATAAATATGTATTGCACTAAGATTGCACATTCATGGAGATTTACCGATTATGAACATGGATATATTAAGATAATTATAAACCCATCGAAATGAAGTGTAGGTCTGGCCTGCTGCCGCATAAGTTCTATGTCATATACATATTTTGTTACCAATTACTCATTATTTGAGCATGATTAAATATATAGCATGAATGTATGATTTTACTACAAGTAGCTTGATTACATGATTTTACAGCATAATTAGCAAGTTCTATTCTCTTCTGACGGTGGCCCGTCAGCCTGATGCATGCTGGTTCGAAAAAAAAGCCAATGTGTAGTGGCTGTACTATAAACGCTTTTGATAGCTGCACACAGTCCTTTAATAATTATTAACCAACCAAGTAGAAATGGTCGCAAAGATGCCCTTTTTTATCACGACTATCAAACATGCTT
>DWDX01004222.1:0-11979 GCA_018245675.1 Agara michaeli
GTATGTATGTATGTATGTATGTATGTATGTATGTATGTATGTATGTATGTATGTATGTATGTATGTATGTATGTATTATTATTTATTAACACGAATTAGGAAATGTCAGTATTTTGAGTGTGGTAATAAAAAGTTTTGACAGTGGGACTGCCGTACTAATGATATCGCATTACAGTTGTTGATCGATTGCAATAGAGCCATAATTCTCCTCACATGACAAATAAGCACAAATTGCTGTAAAATTGCCGCAGGAAGCGTAGCGACATTAGGGTCTCGTGCGTTGTGTAACTGCCGTTCATTAGGGTAGTGTTGACAGTACATGCGTGCGCGCCGCCCGCGCCTGGCACCGCCATATCGCGCCACCATCGATGACTAATAAACCGAGGCTGCGTTACACCACCGCGCCGCGACAACCGAAACGACCCTTATCTACTGTTTCATAAAGCTCATTCACAGAAATGTAGCTCTGACGATAAAATTGTTACGAGTAATCGCAACTGATACCGACTAAATTACGACTGCGCTCGATTTGTGCCTTATCGTTGTAATAATAAAGGCGTTTCCACGATCGTTCCGAGAACAACACAAAAATTAGTTTAGCCTGCAATCGTGACCACTTCTAGCGAACACTTATATCATGCCTACGCCCCCGAATTGAGCGGTTCCTGTCAAAATTTCACTACTACGATCGCGCGATTTATTTGTGCGTGGGAATTTATTTCTTTATCCCCGTTTATTTTCTAATCTATTGCTTTTATTCGTTGTAATGTCTTTTTGATATAAGATATGGAAGAATCGCACGCAATAGGTACCAACTTATTGTTATTGATTGTCATTTGTGAAATAATACATTTGTATTATTCATACGTGCTTTAGATTAGAGGCTCATTTTATTTATTTTGTCAATTCAAAAATATTGATTCCACGAAAATATAACGCTAATACATATTTTGCTCGATACGATATGAGACAGTGTCTCGGAAGTAATAATATGCGTTTCGGATTTCGGAAGTTATAAAACTTTTTATCTATAAGACGGCCGAGCACCTCCGGATTACTCATTTCGCAATAGCCCGAGGCAATTAAAAAGCAAGGGGTAGTGCTATCATTAACCGGGAGCGTCGGCGTCTTAACAAGAATATAATGCAATTTCAAAATAATCCCCGCAAAAAAGAAATTAATGCAGGCACCTCGCTGGATTCCCTTTTTATCTCTTTAATTGGTTTTCACATCTTACAGTGTAAAAAAATATCGTGTTCTTTGTAATCTCGGGAGATGTTTTAATAAATATAACGAAGTGAGCTTCGGTCGGGGGTGGAAAAAATATTGCCGTTCTTAAATAAAGCTTCACACTTGAAAGATCAACGCGCCAACCGGCGCGTACAAGATTTATTGGGAAATAATTAAACGCAAGCGCCCAGGTCCTTGAAACCAACCGTTAGACTAAATTAAACACAACTTATATTAACTGTCTGTTTTATATATCGACAAAGACAACTTTGTTAGAAACGAAATATTTAGTACAATATAACACACGCAATATTAACAGTACGCTGGTTACGATGTAAGTTATTTATTAGTTTTAGTTGCCTTTCTATGTTATACCTGTACACTTATGTGGCATCAGACATTACCTTTAATATATTTACATACAAACAGTCACACCAATTCCCCATAGTGGTATGCAGAAACTAAGGATTTATACCGGCTTCACGCAGGATCGTTTATTAGATATACTCCTGACCTGGCCGTCTTTAAGTATGTCACTAATTTGATTACCTTTAAATTCGGTACAAATAATTTTATTTGATCATAAAACCGATTAATAGACATTGGTAGTGTATTTATACGCTTATGACCAAAGTTGGTTCGCTAACGGCCAATACATTTGTTTCGGCCTATCGTCCTTAAAGGGCCCCTTAGCCGTTTTTATAGTCCAAACTTTGTTGTCTTTCGCGTACGTACATCGAATACAGCACTTTTCTCCGCTAATGTTCTTAACGGCTTTCTCATTATGGTTTTTATATCTATTTTTTTTTATTTACAATCGATATTACGTTCAGGAAAGTTTTGTTCCCTGGATTTGGTGGAATATATTCAGTATAGCTATTAGAGCGTAATACTTCGGGAAGGTAAAAGTGGAATATGATATCTCGTGTGTTATATAATAATTTGTCACAATTTTCTTATTTTTAATTGACTAACAACAAACTAAACACTTAACTGACTAACCGAAATCAGATACTGCCAAAGATTTCATAATATACATATTTACATGATGAAATTGAAACAAGTTGCAAGGTAAAGGAGAAAGCTGTAACAGTATTAACATGCCTAATAAAATCTCAGTAGCCACTCTCGACAGTGGGCCGCACTACACAGTGTAATCCACTCATAAAACCTCTATTAATCCTTCCACTCGGCACTGTTGTGTCGTCAACGGTAGCCGAAATTTTAATCACCGACCCCCAAAACCCCCCGGACCTCGACCCCCTGACGCCCTGGGGCCGTCCGGTCGCTCCTTACACGATATTCCCATTACTTAGTCCAGGGTGATAATAAAATTTAATATAACGCCAGAGGAAACGGATGCGACCATGGTACACGGCATTACCACTTCGAATTTCGAATGGAATATAATATTATTCTATTCTCTAAGTATGTTTTTAAATTGTTTAATGTATTTTATTTCATCAAAAACGACTCCTGAATTTTTGTGTGCTTTTGTATTAAATTCTTTTATGTTCTGTGTATACCAGAAACGGATTTTTTGCATAGATCATTATTTTTATTTTTATTTTAAAATAATTATATAAGGCAGCTTATTGATAGTCTCAAGATTCCTTTAACTCCTAATTAAACAGTCTACATTAGAAAACATTTAATAGTCTAATTCATTAATTCAATTCAATAATCAATAGTCAATATGCATCTGCTTACATATATTGTTGCCAAGATACAGTATTAAATTACAGTACTGTAAATGACTAGTTCTTTTTCATGAGAAAATCTATCATATATTATTTATGTTAATTGAGTTAAGGGGTAAAATAAAACCAGGCTTATTCGCTTGGAGCGTTCAGAAAATAATAACATCCATCGATTTTAATGTTACATCCATAACGCCTTTATCTTAACGTAAAATATAAATTTTCACGAGAAATTTCTTTGTGAAGCAATAAAATAGCATAGCAGCTGACTCTTGACTTGGAGCCGCAGGCAGTCGAAGGGTTAGATATATTTTGTCCAACCGTCTAAGAAAGGGTACAGTGGCGAGAAAATTGAGAAATGGACCGGTTAACGTCGTTACACTTTCCCGCGCTAGTGGATTAAGCGGCTAAAATGAGAAATGTTTCACGACAATGGAAAAAAAATGTTGTAAATAATATAGGTACAGAAAAACACAAAAATTAAAAAAAAGTGTACACAAAACGGAGAACAAAAAAATTTATTGTAAACTCTATTCCAGAAATTAATTTGAAAATCATGGCAAGTTTTTTGGCATGGTAGTAGGTAAGTGCAGGCAAAAGTTTTAATCCCGCTAATTTTCTAAATATTAAAAATACATTAAATAGTTTCGTACGCCAACGAATATATGTTACGACAATAAAAAAACAAACAGAAAGAATCGCACACAATTTTATTACCATATCGCCACTCCACTTTCATGCTACTCGCAATTGCTGGTGCACAGTTAGAAAAATACAGCATACATTAAATTTATTTTATTAGTTAAAATACCAATATTTAATTTCGTCGAGTACTCGTTCTCAGGTAACTTAATTGCCGCGTTGCAGAAATAAGAGGTGCTACAAGTTTCACACTTTTAAAAAGTTAGCTGAAGGATGCAGTAAACTCATTAACCTGAGTGCACCGGCTTATTATACAAGATGCCCAGTTTTGAAGTAGATTGGGGACACACAGCTATTACCAATGTCCAATAAACGCACCAGCAGGACAGCTGTGCGGTTAGACATAATCACAAATTAACGACAACGACTGTCACAAAGTCGTCATAAATACTCGATATCTATCATGGGATCTCTTGAGTTGATCTACTCGTTGTAAATGCCCGACATGATCTGTACTTTTGAGTGTCATTTTTTCTAAAAGCCATTTCATTGCTGTTATATGCGATACATGATGCTATACGAAAAGCAAAAATAACATAGTCACTCAAGATTTTGCCTTCAAATGAATAAAGCCGTTTACATTTTCGATGCCAGTATGGATCGCACTCGATCGCCGAATGTCAAAAATATATTCAAGAAACTGAAACCGGCGTGTATTCATGAAGACAGTAATGAATGTAGACGAAGAACGTCAGGTTTGTAAGGACAGAGATATTTGGAACTTGGCATATTAGTGACCTAGCATGATGGTATAATAATAAAATCATAATAATATTCAAGAAAATGTTGTTCAATCATGCCGGCAATGTGTTCAACGGATCTGTCCCAACCTGTTATCATAAGAATTTGTGTCTCGCGCCGTGCATCGCGCTGCCGCTGACATGTTCACACTGCCATACAGAAATAAGACTCCCGTTTTAACGTGTACCTTACGCAAACAAGACATTAGTTAGTACTTTCGTTAGAGCCATCCTCTGTGCTATCCTATGAACATGATAATATTGACTGCATTTTGATGTGAGCATGGTATTAGCTGTTTTTGGAATTGCATGATTTTATTTTTATGTTGTAAACTCGTAATTAATATTTACTGCCTTTCAAGTTATTGTCAGTTATTAGATTACGTGCTAAAATAACACTTGTATGGAACATTCAGAAATTCGTTGAATGAATAAGCTTTTCTTCGACTCTGGATAATGTGTACAGTTTAACCCGATATCATAACACTTGATAATAATAATTTATCCAAACGTTATGAACACTTTTACAAAAAAAATCCAGAAACAATCTACTGAGTTGTTTAATGTAATGAGTATCACGCCAAAACAACACAGAAATTTGCAACCAAAAACCGTGCACTATACTCATTAGAAGTTAATTTTATCTCGCACCACTGATATTATTTGCAGTGCTCGTCTGTACGCTAGCTCGTCTCGCGAAGACGGGGTAATTACTTACCGACGCTCCGGCATGAATAAAATTATTATGAATTTCAACGGTACATTATCGTCGCGTTGATCAAACGTGGCGGCGAATATGCACATGCAGGGGTAATGCATGAATAATTGGAATGTTATTAAACTATCTCGCTTACTGTATATACCCACCACTTGTATTCACACGATATTCATCGCTGTGAAATATTTGCACTTGAATTTTCATATACATACTTACACGCGTAACACATGTTATATTTATAGTTTAATTTCGTATTAAAACAAAAGTAATGCAATCGTAAACATTAAAAGTTCAATGGCTTTTCAATAAAAATCATCAAATATTTCATTTGCTTTGTATGAAGTCTTGTACATAAATGGAACAAAAGATGTTTCGTCAACAGGCGTCCCTAAGTAAACAATCAGCATGATTACGCACATTGTAGACGAGTTGGGCTGAAATTAAACAAACCCATAAGAGAATGTCGCACCAGTGCGGCATAAGTAATAGAAGCGAAGAAACGCAAACACCTTTCAGGGCCCGGCTAATCGCTTAATCAAAATTTATTCCGCACTTTGATTTTAAATTTGGGACGCAACATTTATTACTGGGCCCCTCGAAGCAACCCTTCGCGGGGAGCTTCATTATCGCGGATTAAGCCTGTGGAATATTTTATCGATCGCATCGACGCCGCCAGTATTCATTTTCAATTAAGCTCCAAGTATTTTATTAAGTTCGAGCGCGGAATTGATGAGTTTCGCGAACTAATATTTACAAAACCGTCGTGTGGCTTGAACTATAGATAGAACACGGCACCTGCAAATTTCCGGTCACTGGAAGCAGCATCTTGACGTAGACGGAATATTCAATAAACATACGTCAGTCTTATCATACATTTGGGACTTATTTTTACAAAATGTAATTACTATATTCATTAAAGTGTATGTTTGTACCTTATAATTAATAGAACAATTTGGATTTGAATTTGAATCAGTAATTGTATAGCTCTTTGTATTTATTTCAATCTCAATTTAACATCTTACAAGGATTATTTTACAGTATTTTACGTATATTTTTCAAAATTTTGATAAACATAATTAAACTTCTGAATATTTGGACTTTTGCTAGCCTAAATAATTGTGTAATTTATTATTAACAAACATTCTTGAAGATTAAAATGCGACACGATTTACACTAAAATGTAATAAAGCCGGATATGTATGTCTAATCCGACAAAACAAATTTCTCATCTCAGTTTCAAATAGATCAGGGGCACCAACAGAACAGGAAGGAACTTTCATAGACCGCATTCGAGCTACCTGCCAAAGAGCGGCATAAAAGATCGATATTCAATTTAAATCGAGAGATTCCGTGAAACAACTCGAACAGATAAATTAGATGTTCTTTAGCAAAGCATTGTTCGTGCGGCGAATGCGCGAGATGACTTCAATTTCCGGGAGCAATGGCGCTTCCGCGGCGAGCGTCAAGCGCAACTTTTGAAGCTCCGCGGGATCGGATGCACCTATGCGCCTTTGTGCTTACACCGTTAAAAGCAAATAGACTATCGCTATGTAGTGGTGCATACGGACGTTTAACTTTTGCTATTGTTGTTTATAATTTTTTGCGACCAACACTTTGACAATATTTAAATGATCTGTTGAAGTTTGGTCAGTTAGAATTCACCTTTAAGTCATAGTTCAATTAGCAGAACACTACATTTAATTAAACTTTCCCATTTCATTAGAACAGATATTAAATATAATTTGATTACACAGTTAATAATAATAATAATAGTTAATGATAATAGTTTCGATACTCCTTCTCAACGTGTTATTTTGATTGGGTCAGATTAAGTATTTGGTCAAATATTAGTGGGCTGTAAAGTATCAGTAAAAAAATCACGTCATTATAATTAAAAGCGGCGCGTTCTGAACGTTCGTCTGTGCATCCTAAACGTTTTATGTGGGTAAATAGATGAGCGGCAAGTTGGGCGCGGTACGGAGGTTGCATCTAATGCAATTTCCGCCGCAGGTGCACCGTTAATGTGTTCGCGTCATTACAAGTGCCACGCACTCAATACAATTCTTACACCTTGACATTTTCCTTTACTACCCGAAGTGATCTGGAGCCTTAATTATAAACATTAATTGAAAATTATACGTGCATTAGCAATAAGTTAAACTATTCATTAGTTCATTTCTACTGCTTTGTGGACTACATTTTGTTGGTCGTCTAATGATATATTTGGAAAATTTGGCGTTTCAAGAAATATGCTACCCAATGACGTATACCTGTTGTGCTATAAATTAATAACATATATCTGTATCATATTTGCTCATACAATGTAATGGCTCAATTTAGATGAGACTTCAAGAGATCCGTTAACTTTTTTCAGAACTATTTCAAGTTTTCGTAGTATTAGAGAAACAGCAGTTTTTGTTTGATCGAGTGACATTTATTAACCGGATACATAGATAACTGTAAGACGTACCATAGACATTTTGTTACCATATTTGGATACTAACACGTGGTACCTACCTGCTGATGCGATAGTATCTGTATAGTCAATTGAAATTAGTGTCGAAAATCACGTACTTATCATTATGTCAATTAGACCCTTCGCTATTTCATATTGAAGAATTGCATAATAAAAAAAAAATACGTAACATGTTAATAGTCAACATTAATTACTAGTAATATGAGATCCATCAATACATTGATCCGACAAAGCCCCTCATGGTACGAGTGAAAAGCTGCTCCGTCCTCCAGACGGGCGAGCTCGTCATACAAATAGGATATCGCGCGTCCGTGCGCTAGAGAATGCAGGTAAGCCGATCCCCTCATGTCAAACATTATAATTCAGAACAGCTTTAGCAGCGAAAGGGTTGACTTAAAATTGAATCGGTAGCAACGAAAAACATTTTCAACTTTCAAACATTTTCAGCTTTTGAGACGTTTCGATGCTTATTACTACATAGATGGGGAAGCACTTATAAAAAAATTGGTCTCGTATTATACTATCTATACATCAGTAAATAAGTCAATTTAAACATCAAAATTATAACGCAAAATGAAATTTTAAGCCCTCAACGAATGGCTCGTTTTCCATTGACATGCAGATATTGTACAGTAACATCATCATAATGGCGCATACCGTTGACTTAGGTACGGAACCTATCTACATATGGCCTGAAGAATATGAAGTCGATATTATATGCAGCAAAAATGCTTCGAGCAAAAATGCTTCAACTCGACTCAACAGGGCTTTGCGCGGCCCATTGTCGGCGCAATAGCGTTCGCCTTCGCGAAACGAAAACTTTTCGAAATGCCCCGTCGGTGCGGCCTTTATTAAAACCTACAGAGCATATTGCATAACTGACGGCAATAAGTAAGGCGACCGCCTCACTCTCCACGCCGCAACGAATTCAATATTCAGAGCGAGTTGGAAAGTTTTATTATTGCGGCATAAATATAATGAGTGCAGGTGAGGCAGTTTTGTCTGCCGGGATTTACGGCCGGCCATTATTCGCGCGAGGCAAGACAACGTACACGAGATTACTTATGCGGTGTGAACTCGGGGATTATTTGCTAGTTTTGATGCTCGGTGCGCGCCGTCTTCTCTATCGGACGTGAACAGCAACACTGTCACCGATTTGAAGAAGTTGTTCAGAGTTGGACAGCAACTCTGTTAACGAGAAATTTCATGAAGAAGTTGTTCGAAATTTAAATATAAACAGCATCGGAATGTTTTCATTGCATTACAATGATTGTAGAAATTATAAAGAAAATTAATTATCGACGGATTAAAGATAATCTCCATTAATCCGCACTTAGCATGCATGGTGGAGAATACTCCAGGTCACACACAAACGCAGTTGAGACCCGTACCCAGCAGTAGGGTACAAAGAGGGTTGCAGCCACAAAAGATAGGTTGAGATTTATGTAGGATTCCACGCGAACTGATTCACAATCGAGCAGCACTTTTTGCATATATGGATATACTTTTTTTTGTTTTTGTTTTAAACCTCCAGTTTTTCCGAAGCCCAAAAACGGTCATTGATACCGAGTACAACCCTCTTCTGTTTTAAACGAATTCTATACATGAGGTCTCTGCTATTCAAAAAATTTTTGTCAAAGCAAGACCAATTTTTTGGAGTTCCAATCCAGAATGACTTAAAAGCTGTTTTTGTTTTACCGACGAAGCGTTTTATGGCTGAGCGAATTCAAAAATATCAGATCGCAGTGTAGTGTGAGTTTGTCAAAGTATTTTATAAAATGAATCAACAAAGAAAGACATCCACTTCATTTCAAAAAAGTCCGGCCTTAGATAATTTGTCACAAATGGAAAGACTTGACTAAACTTAATTGTTATATAATAAAGAGTTTAACTTCATTCTCGTTTATTACTTGCAATATTTTGATTTTGAGAAAGCGTCAGCAAATAAATATTACGTTAAAATATATAGGACGTTTTAGTAGAGTACCAACCAAATCAAAAGAATTACAAACTACCTACATTTCCATCCAGATTGATCCGACTGTAACTAAAAAGAAATTACATTTTCCTGTAACCGAATTTTGAATATTGTATCTTCAGTTCTTAACATGAAAACTGTGTTACAACTATTGTCTTCCCGCATTAGCGTCTCCAAGGATCGCGGTATGAAACAATATTTAAAGGAGATCGCCGTCACATAAATCAGAACGCCCGAGGTGCGCGTATTTCATACTTAATTCTTCGCTCGGCTATGCTTTATGAGCCGTCAGTCTTCCAAAAAATTATTAGTAAACAATGTTTCGACTAACTCATCTAGAATCTTCAAAACATTAACAACCATTCATAGAATTTTGTACCACTTTTTTGTTTTATGTTATCTTCATATGACTGTAGAATGGTCATAATTATTATTTCATAGTAATCTTGTCGATATCTAAACATATCAATACGTCAAATATTAATGCGAAATGGAATAAAAATTCAACCAAGCGTATGTTGTATATGCGAAGACATTACTAAAAGTAAGTCAGGTCGATTTCGAAAGTTTCGTGACTGGTAACTACATATGTATAACGGACATCATTAATGTTAAAACAAAGAAGCGCAAAGATATACAGTGAGCGGTGAAAATGTATTAATATTCTTGAATGTAAGCCATAAATCTATTGTTTGGGCAAATCTCAGCTGCAAGCTCCCTAGGCAGCCATATATCGCAATATCGCGGCTTCGGCCGCCGACACTGCGCAAATGCCTTGAGATCTCATGTTACGTCTGAAGCTAAGAATCTTGGGTAATATGAAAATATATTACTCGAAATTTTAGACAGGTTTCATTCTACGCCAGGGCTGAAATAGGCTGGCGAAAAACCAGTGCCTATGAGAGCATAAAATTAAAAATCAATTGTTTTCAGTCTGTGTAATTTCAAATAATGTAATATTAAAGCTTTAATCAATAGAAAAATCAAAGTAGTAGAAAGTAAGAAGGTTATCCAACATAATTTTCAAGGTACGTAGCAACAAAATACCCCTCATTTATTTTCTCTAAACTTTGATTCTAGATATAAGATTCTATTAAGGTTCTGCCATAACGATGTCAACTAATCGTATGCTACTCCAGTAATACAAAAAACCTTGAAATCCAAATTTCAGTATCGCCTCATATTTTACTTACAAGTGTAACGTTGAATTTTATTAATTAACACAGAAAGTACCAACTACACGACAAGTGTTGATTCACGACCTACTTATCATTTGAAGTTTCTTCCACGATTTCGGTGAAATTAAATACTACATACTACTGTTTGTATTCTCGTATTTTTATTAAGACTTAAATATGCTAGACCTCATATACAATGATAATGGCTACAGCATTGCCAAATATGTTTTATAACATTTTCTGCTTATGTAATAATTATGGAGATACACCATTAAAAGCCAACGAGGTTTAGGTAATTTGGGCAAATTGTGTACAGCTATCGTCCCATGTAAATGATGGGCCATCACAATAGACTCCAAATAAGTTTTGCAGGCTCTTTGATTTCCAAATTCACACCCCGTTTTACGCTCACTAATTTTCTTGTTCGGACACAATTTCACCGACGGACCCCTCCTAATAATAATTTCGCTGGGAAACTATTATAGTGGAACCTCTCTAGCCAGTAATTAATTTTGCCATAAACCAGCTCAATTGAAGCGTGAAGATTTTGTGTAGGCTGGCTGGAAACTTTTGTGAATGATAATTAATTTTCAATTAGTTTTTGTATTTTTAGCGGTACCCTCTCGGATTGTTTTCCCGGAATAATAAAGAGTTGGAACACAGTTATTGTTTTGACTTCGAAGTAAATTAACTGTTATTGGTAAGCAGGGACCAGTGCCGACACGAGCGGGAGTCGGTATAAAATGTAATACGTATTCCTAAGTCGATATTCCTTCAGCCGGCCGCATATGCAATAAGATACATCACAATGCCGTTCCGAGTTTCCCGAACAAAGCCGCAACTCGCGTCCTCTGCTTCTATTATATAAGCACATCTATGCCACTATTGCCGAATTCACTTACGTGAGCGACATGCGAAGATACAGCAATGTTTACCACGCGTTAATTATTTTTTAATTTTAAACTAAATTTTATACAATTATACTTAGACAATTAAAATTTATAATTCAATAATGTGTTTATATATAACAACTGGCATTATGTGGGTACAAAGTGATTCTGGGTGAAATAAACTATAGATACTTTTATATTATTTCATTAAGCGACTTCACTAACTGTTACGGTTATCTTGTGTTCTACATTTATATAAACATCCCATCATAG
The DNA here is from genome assembly GCA_018245675.1 of Agara michaeli. Taxonomy (NCBI): domain Eukaryota; kingdom Metazoa; phylum Arthropoda; class Insecta; order Lepidoptera; family Hesperiidae; genus Agara; species Agara michaeli. The sequence goes on from DWDX01004222.1 coordinate 11,886, forward strand.
CAGCCCATTTTAAAGAAAAATCTGAAAAACTGAGATACTAAAGCTCCTCTCAATCTGGGAAACACGAAAAATTTCCTCAGACGTCTCTACCTGA
>DWDX01004223.1:0-11979 GCA_018245675.1 Agara michaeli
GACTTACTAATTACCACTACGCTTGCTGCTTTGATGACTTGTTGATGTTATTTAAATAAATTTATAAACCAACAAATGGATACTATAAGTATGTAAGTATATGTAAGTAGTAATGTATAGCAGATAAATTAGTCTGTAACAAAACTCTTGAAAATTAAAATGATAGTATTATAATAAATCTACACAATTTTAGCGAATTCTAAGTAAGCTAGATCATAAACTAAACCCTTTTGGTCAAAATGTTAGTGAACCCTACAATACGGAATATAACGTTTACGGTCTCTTAAGTGGATGGCCACAAGAGTATTCGGTACAAAATTTTGTTCGTGCTTCTACTGGCGGCTATAGAATTGGACTCTTAAATCAGTTTTTTCCACATATGTACGGACTCGTACAAAATAATATATTGGGCAAGTTCGTGAACAAAATACAAATAAGGGCGGGTCGTCTGGAGTGGCGCAGCATGAAAGGATCGCTAACAAAGCTCTGCGGAGGTCGTATGCCAGTAAGCTTACGATACAACCATGTTTGATTTTATTTGACCAGTAGAACGTTCTGGTACCTTCTTGTTCTGTAAGGGACTACTTTTCACACCTAAAAGTCGTCTTTTACAGAACAAGAAGGTACCAGGACGTTCTAATGGTCAAATATTCACACCTAATATTTTAATCAAACTAGCTAAGGTGATGGGGTCTGAATTAAAAGACTTATTTCTATGTATTGTAAATTGTAAAATATTGTAAAATTGTAAAATATTGTAAATATAGAATTTTAAGATTCTATTATACATAATTATAATGAATTAAAAAAAACTCATTAAACAACAAAACGTTATGACAATCTAGCAGTTAAGCAGAATTTGTGTCAACTTCTGTGAAGAAACGCTGGAAGATTTGGGCACACACTTGTGAAATGCGAGAATATAAATAAATTTTGTTAAAAAGGTGTTTTAAAAGGTACGATATGATTTATGTATAGGACTCTCCTGTCGTGAAGGGTACATGCCTGTCCTCGCTCCCCAGTGTCCGGGAGCGATGACAGACTCCGATGAGCTTTCTCAATGGCTTTTATACTTAACACCCTTACCGTGCCGTGACTGCGTAGCAAAGATAAAACCAACAATTCCTCCGCATTTATACACTTCACAGAAATCAATGGACCCACAAAGTGACTAAGCTTCCAGCATCATAATTAATGACCAATGGCTTTATTTATGTATTCCGCTCTTTAGCATAATATTTAGCAGTACCCTACTTATATTTCGTTGAAAAAAAACTAACGATTTTCATATTTCGTGAATTTTTTACATTAAAGTACCATTTTAAATTGTATTTCTCATTTTGATGCATATGTTAATGTTTCAATTGTACTGTCGATCCTAAATGGATTGCAATGGTTAATTAAATTTATCTTTATTGACATTAAATATTGTAAACTTAAAATGTTTATACATAACACCAATGACGATTAATAATACTACAAGAGTCATAAAAATATGCGCACATTATATCCTCATCGAAGTAAAACATCAATACTCGTGTAATATGAAACTAGCCCGGATGACAGCGCGATTCAAAAATTGTGTTCATTATTGAATGTGTTCAAATGTTTCCTCTGTTAATAAAATTGAAATCTTCGCTATTTTTTCTTATAAATTAGCTTTCGTCCGCGACTTCGTCCGCGTGGAATACTGACTTTGACTTTGGGAAGCATTTTCATTTCCTAGGATACTTTTATTGCAAAAGACAGTATACCACGTGGACGAAGTCGCGGGCAAAAGATAGTATAGCCTATATTGATCAATGATAATGTAGCATTCAAATGGTAAAAGAATTTTTGAAATCGGTCCAGTAGTTTATGACCCTATTCGTTACATATACACACAAATTTTCCTCTTTATAATATTAGTATAGATATAAACTCGCAAACGTCAAAATGAGCCACCTGATTATTAAAAAATACTACTATTATAATGACTTCCATTTGCTTAATACTCGTCGGGAATCGAATTTTTTAGGTTGTTTTTCCAAATCATTGGAATATTAAATCAAGTCGCTTCCGATTGGACAGTTGCCATGTTTTCATCGTGCTGAGTGTCACGAATCATAGAACATTTAGTATTGTATATGAACAGTAATAAAAATGAAAACAAAAGAATACAGAAATAGATCGAGCTAGCAGCTAGATATTTATCACGCGGTGTTTGCAATAAAGCTTCAGAGAGCATGCGACGCCAAGAACAACTAGGGTGGTTGTTTTGATATTTTTTGTTCTTTTATTAATAAAAAAAACAAGCTGGGTAATTCGGTTTTAGGATGAACAGCCTACATGACTAAGTTGGAACTGTGCCATTATGATTTTTTATTTCACAAGGACATTAGGAGTAAATTTATTTTTTATTTTTTTATTGTGCTAGGCTTCATTTTATATAGTATTCGTAAAAAAAAAAAATTTAGCTAGGTGAATTGACAGTTTGATTTAAAAAACCAGGACAATATAAATATTTATGATTTACATGACCGGTCGGATTTATATTAAGATTATTGTAAAATCTACGATTTCATTAAATAGTTTCGACTATTTCAATGCACCTACATATAATTACTCTGTACATAAATATGAAATAATTATATACAGCACGTATTTCAGTATCACATATAACATTAAACATAAAAATATAAGTCTCTCATAAAGGCCGAACATTTTGTTTCGTTTTGAATTGGGGCTTTTTCTTATTTCCGAGAGCAAGTGGTGGAACATTAATTAGTATGAGATGCCTGGTATGTATCGTGAATTTCTTTGTTTCAAGAAAAATAATATTTTAGCCTTTGTTCTTACCAGGCAGCTACAGTCTGGAATCAGTGCCTACTTTATTCTGAATGACGAGCTGTACGATGTAGTAAATGATGCTTATGCATATTACTTGAATAAATATAAGCATTATTTACTATTTCAATATTTAATGGTCAAATACTTACAATATATAATTAGTATCTGTAATTCCTGTTCAACTGTTGTTGCGGCCGCATAACTTAAACCGACGCGGTCGGATCATACGATAGACTGATTACAGATTGATAATAATTAATTAATGGTTTGCGTATTCAGACATGATATGGATAGATGGTTATAATACATATAATAAAATAATATAATAAATCATGCTTACATGCTTCTACAAGTATAAGGCTATTTATAACAGAACATAATAGTTAACTCTTCTTTGAAAGAAAAAGTAAAAGTCATCAGTATGAATAAAACAAAAGCTACGTACTCGTACATTGCTCCTACTTTCAATCTGGAGCAGTTTTTAAAATACGCTCCATTTTTTATGAATATTCAACTCGCAGCTAAATTAGATTTGTCGCAAAAGTGTTATATAATAAAATATCTCACTTAGTTTTAAGATGCATAAGAACCTAAACGTTCTTTTGTTATGTGTTTGGCGGGAAAGATCTTGAAGGGAACTTTTAGTTGTTGGAAGTAGGCTGGGTGAAAAGCTCCCCGGGTTGTAATTAATCTGGCTTCTACTTGGATTCTCTCGGGTTTTAGCGTTTAGCAGCTGAAATAATGAATGCTGGGTGGTGGCCGGTGTGCCGTGATTGATATCTTTAATATGCAAAAGCGCGTCTCAGCGGTCTCCGCTGACCGCACTGCACCGTTTACGTCGTTTCTGCCACACACGAACAAATGTTATGCTTAAATTATGAATACGTATAACATGTGACCATTTGCGGGAAAAAGAAAACCTCTTGTCTTCAAGCTACGTGGAAAAGGCGAATATAAATGAATGTTTTTCCGCCGACGTTGTTCTCGCCTTATGTCAAGGATAGCTTATCTGTAATTTATGTTACATTATTTTCAGATTACTAAGCGTTTCAGCTATAATGTTAGACTGGAATAATGTGGCCGATGTTTTGTATCCTCTAATTTATCATAACGAATGTAAGATATTGTAAATATAGTGTTGTACATAAACAGAGGATCGTATGTTGCGGCGGTGTTTGGGAGAGGCCTATGACCAGCAGTGCACGTCGGTCAGCTAAAATGATAACGATGATCATGAAATATAATATTAACTACAGATATATAAAATTGATTGACAAAATGGTCACTGTTGATAGTTAAATATTATAAAAACATGGCTAAACTTCGCGTATGCAAACATTTTATAACCAAGACAATTTTTTTTTTTTAAATTTAGTTTATAAACAAAAGAACAATTTATTCCTTATACTGTTTCGTATATCACAGAGCATTGCACAATGCAAGCGATAAGTTAGTAAGAAACTATCACCAACTTCAATATAGAAAATTTATTGTACAATAAAAGATTTTCACACTTGCGGGAATATTTCAGTAAAGTTAAGAACGAAAAGATTTAGGTCATACTAGTATATACAACAAGACATTTAATTTGTGTATACCTAATACCAGCTCGTATGTTATGCATTAGATTTTACGTAGTAAAGAAACTAATTACATTCGCATCCATTAGACCGCTTTACTTAACTGGTAGGTTCTTGTATTGATAAATAAGAGACGACAACTGACAATGAAGTGATTACTGGTGGTGACAGCTCATTTAGTGCGTACGGAGAAATACGAAATTGACAAATTGGATACTTGTGGTGACCGCCCTTCGACACGTCATCCCGGCATTAACAAATTAGGCTCGAGGCTCTGACATTCACGTACAATTCCATCGTTTTCCTCTCAATCTCCCGTATTATTTCCTTACTGTCAAGATACTGTAACTCGACACGCAAAGATGTATACGAAAAAAATACCAATCTGTCTTATGAGTATTTTATTAATATTGTATTTTGGAAAACTAATCATAGACAAGTTTGTAACGTTTACTTATACATAGGCAATATTTACTCAACTTTATTTTTATTTGAAATAATTAGAAATATATTTCAAACGAATTCATACTTGGCCAGGGCAAAGGATAGTCTCATAGTCGTTAATACGAGTACCAACAAGCAATGAATTGGAGAAATGTGTGAGGTCAACCATCCGATCTCACTAACATGTAGAAATAGAGCGCCCGAAAGATTACGGTCACCGCTTAGAACTTTCTACAACTCGCAGTGGACCCTTTCAGGGGATCAATAGGAAACTTGCTTTGATTTCCAATAGCCATATGACAAAGGTCTCACTGAAACCGGTTAAGCTTTACATACTTTCGCTAGGAAGAACATACGAAAAAATAATACTAACCGTAATATATCATTTTATTATAAACGATATCGAAAAGTTCTTTATGTTAAGTTCACTGGAATTGCTGGTGCTTTCATAAACAAAATTATAATTATACATCATGACTTAGTTGTTCGTATTTTTAATGTCTAAAGGGAGCAGATTCTCGGTTTTTAAGATAACAATGAGGCCACTACAGTTAGGGACCTTTTTATTGTAGTAAGAACAATGCAGGAATAAGTGTTGGGATTTTGTTCCTTGATTTTATTACAGCGTATCTATTAAGGCTTTGTACATTTTTGTTTAATTCTAAACCGATATTTAGAGCATTACAAATACATTAGAAACATAATTAACTAGAAGAATGCAAACACTATGATAAATTACTTGTCTCCTTAGAATAATTATAATTAAGAAATGTATATTTTTTCAAAGACATTAACCGCTGAAATAAATTTCTATGAAAGAAAAAGGAAAGTAAAAATTACCATTGGCGCCTCAGTGCGCAGGGCATTTAACTTGTCTGATATAATCGGCCATATTTGAATTCACCAGGAGGGGCGATAAATTTCCCATTGACGACGAGACGAAGAATTGAACAAAAACGGCTCTTGTTGAATTCGAAGCTCAACAATGGATAATTTATCGTGGTCGGCTCAGGCACGCCATTCCGGCCAAAAGAAATATTCGATGCTCACTGTTTTCTAGAACGAGTGGAATAATTTCAACATAATTACATGCTAACGGTCACAGAATACGATTAAGCAGTAATGTCGTAGTGATTTAAATTTCAGTGCCCCAATCTGCCTAAGGTACGAATCCCGGACGGAGACCTCTTGCTTTAGGATTTTAACGTTATTTAGTTCCCTATAATGTTGTCTAACGTAAGTGAAGTCTGCCAAAACGCCCTTAACCAGTATAGGTTATTTATAAAGGAGACTAATTTCTAAATAGTTGATCAATAAAATTGTTTAATAAGGAAATTAAATCAGGAGCAGACTTTTTTAAATGTACATTTATATTCTATGTAGCAGTCTAAAATAAGAATTAACACATGTGGAAACCGAACAGCGGTATTACAATAATTACATGTGTGGCTAAGGGGAACGATTAGGAACAAGTGTGAAAGAGAACATTTAAATAAATCATTTCCCAGGCAGCTTAGTTCAAGTCATTAGACGTGTTCGTGAACAAGCTCACGGTTAATTAAATATGGATGTTAGACTGTGTGCTGCGACGAGATGGCACTGAGGCTAATAAGAATTTCTCCATTCCGGTGAATATTCAAATAGTAAGGATGAGAGCAAAAATATACCTAGAGGTACACCAACATAACATTATGTTATAGCTGAATAACTGGCAGATAAAATTAATAACGACTAGGTTTCTAAATATTCTCGTAAAGCAATGCCTCAATTCAGCAATGTAAAATGAATTATATTGTAATAGGTAGTTATTACTTACATCGCGTATTTTCAACGTCACATGCGGACACCGGAGAGACAAAAGAAAATTGTTTTTTGTGTTGCTATTGCCTTCGCATGTATTTTATTTATGTCTTATATACAGAATTATGTATATCTTGCTAGAGTTTAACGAAATGTTACATTATGAAGACATATTATTATGTATACGTAATATGTACAGTAGGTACCTATCGTGAGACTATAATTACACAACACTGTGTTGCGTTGTCTAAGGTGCATTTTGTGTGAGATTTAAAATGCCTTTTGTTCAAAATTAATAGATTACAGAACAATCAATTAGCACGTGTCACACGTCGCAAATGAAATGTGACAACAGCTGCGCAAGCATTTGTACGCCGGACGCGGAATCGGCGCGTTTGTAATGTACTCGTAGATATTAATGACATCGAAAAGTTTGAAAACCTTTTTGAAATATAAAAGTAGATTGATTAATTTTTTTGTGTCTCTACTAAAAATTCAATTTCATTTCTCTCTTTTGCAATCCGTTCGCTAATTTAGCACTCACTTTTTACACGAAGATTCGTTCGTTTGACGTTAGAAAATCAGTTTTTATGTTTATTTCGTGTCTTTACTCGCGAAAATATTAAACGAATCAGAGGTCTCACTCTGAATGCCGCTCAAATTATCTTTGAGTTTTACTTTGACAATTTTATTTTAAACAGAATTTCCACTCCGAAGTTTTGTCTTTGAAACTAACGTATCAAATATTTAATGCAAGAAGTTCAATAAAGCTGGTCCGGTCCACAATCAACATAAATTATTGCTAAGCATGTTCTCGCGTGAGTTGTCATCAATGCTTTAGTGAGTAAAAGGCATACTAATTCTCCTTTATAACACCCAGTTGTTGTGTAAGAATGCCTATTCAAAGCCGATACTAAGTGGAATTCTCGATAACCTATGACCTGAAGTGAAATTAGTTTTTCTATTAGCCAAGTCAAAGTCAACAGAATTTCAGTCACGTTCACGTTAACAAAAATGTTTTACTGTGGCATTTACTTTATTGTAAGGTAATTGTAAGGTAATCTTGGTATATTTTATAGACTGTAGACAGAAAACAGATACATATATACCTACAGACAATTTACTTTAAACGGTCACTGATGCCGTGACTGACCTCGTGCCGTATTGATTCTCTAGACTGTACGTCATAGTTTTTAATACACCTAGTCTCGGTAGAAGCTTTTCGGCGTAAATTCAATAATGGTATAAAGTATGACAAAAAGCCCGTGCCAGAACTTTTGTTCGGATTAAATCTATTGAATAGCCTATGTTAATCGGATTTAATAAAACAAAATGATTTTTTTATTAACAAACAATTTTCTACGACCACAAAACTCGTTAAAACATAAGCCTGAATTCTTCGCTATATACGCTGAAACAATGAATACATATTGTCAATTATTTATATTACACTATTCATTGGTAGAATGATACACACACACCTGTGGGATTTCGTTTATCTAATGTACTCACGTAAAATTTGTTAAAAAAACTAAATTAAATAATCTTGTGGAGTTTAAATTTCCAGTTTGAGCTAAATTTGTGAATTATAAGTAGGAGGTACGGACCTCTTAACATCTGGTAGCCTGAATGCTACTTATGTAAATAAAGAACTCCAAATTCTATGTTATTAAATTTGCGTTTTCTCCGGTATCGAAAGTCACATAAAGTTTAAGGTAGGAAATCTAATATCCGGTGATGCGAACCAAGAGTTACGACGGAACAATCTTGGAAGGATATTTCGTGGATCTATTAAGATCAATTCCCGACATGTATCGAGGAACAAATACACTTGTAAATAGTATAAATATATCTTTATATAGACGGTTGATAGAGAACACAGAGATGTGTTCCTGAAAATTTAGATGACATATGGACGAAATGCATTAATTTATTAGGACGTATTTAAACATGCCATCGTTATTAATTTCTAAACTGGAACATAACTTTATACAATAGCAACAACAACAACATACCATCACGCCAGGTCCCTAACGGGGTAGGCACAAAGCAACGAGTACCTAATATCTCTCTCCTTACAAACCTGACGTGCTTCGTCTACATTTATCACTTTCTTCATGCATACACGCCGGTTCCGGAGACTCTTGACTCCTCCAAAACAAACTTTATACAACCAGTACATATAACCTTTATAGGCGACTTTTTTTTATTATTTTATGTATTTTATGTACGGTTGCTTGACCGTTTTTATCAAACAAATTACTTTTCACATGTATTTTTTTTATTGTAGCTCAAAAAATTAACATATTGCTTACTGTTGTGTCATTAAGACGAGATACAATTTTTTTTGCCAAACGTTTAGCCATAATGTCGCTTGTGGGTAGAAACTTTATATACCCTAGTGTCTTCACACTCCTTAGGCTTTTTCAACGATTTCTTGATTATAATATTTGAATTATTACTTTACTTTCCGATCCACATCTCGTTCAATTTAAAATTTATTGCTCCAATCATAGAATGTAACCATGTTATAATTAGTTTTCGTTTAGTGTCACTTTAAAGCCAAAGGCAGAATGATGGTTCCAACTTAAGGGTATTACATATAACGAGCGCATAGTTCACCTAAAGCCTCATTGCCCCTGTGATTACGGGTTAATTTAAGCCTGCGTGCGATTCATGGAACGTGACATCGAAATTGGACCATCATCATGAATTACCCCTAACAGTCACAATGGCTTTTTAGTTATTTAGAATTACAATACATTCGCGCTTCCTCTTATCATTGTTATCATTTCTGTTTTATTACTGGTTTTTAATTTGTAGTGTCTCAATAGCAAACTTTTGTTACGTGACAAGAAAGAAGTAATAAATGAGCAGGCAGTAGTGCTGACAGCAGTCACGAGAGTCCTCTCGCGCCCGTGGACGTCTACAACCGACCCCTAATAAGCCTGTAGGAATAGAAGTGTTAATGTCAATTTGTTCAGTTACTAATAGGTGTCAATGTGAATATTCGTTAGAACATTAGCATTCGTCAGTACCTATAGTGCTATTCGACGTTGATTACAGAGGCGTTGATGATCAGAGGGCTGTCACGGTCGCCTCTGGTATGCATGTGGACCGGCATCCACAATACGGAAAGTATCTGTATAAAAAAGCATATATCGGAATACTATCACGGGTTAAATGTCCGCTTCGGTAGTGGACTCCAATTCGCTGATACTGAGTTAACATTCGAGAATGGACTGTTAAGATTTATCCAGAAACGGAAATCAACAGACGGCTTACCAATTTAATTAAAATTAATGAAACAATTACACCGGTGCACGGACAATACAATGTTGGGAAAAAATAAATAATTGCACGTAAAAACAATAGCATTTTGGCAAAAACAAATACATTATCTCGCCGTTGTCAGTCGCGGACCAAGTGCCGTAGAGAGATATTTTCCGACTCGCATTTTCACCGCGAGTCGGTTTTTCAATTTATTTTCCCGTTTTAGCCGAGTGACGCCGTAATTACGGCGCCACGCGGCACACCGCATAATCGACAAACTATTTTTATTTCTGAAATTTTGACCGCTAAGTGATGTCATGATATAGGACATATTTTTATTGAAGGCAATATAAATATTAGAACCACAGCGGAAACATACCTGCTAATAATAAAACGCCTAAAAAAGTATAATATATTTTTTCTATACCAAAGTAACTTCAAAATTTTGTATTCGCAAGTATTAATTCACGCTAGAACAAACTTTACTCACATCATCGTATTCAGAATAGTGATAAACTTATATTCCATAGAAAGAATGACAATGATATAGTAACGCGAAGTAAGTTTAACATAATTTTACGGTAGAGTGGGTATTGCCGCCAGGAACTGCTGGGATACGAGGCGGCGTTCAACTCTCCCCGCTATAATGCTGCGATAAAAGAGATTGAACTTACTTCGTCCGTAATAAGCACGCCCTGCTCCACAACGAAATTCAGACGGGCGCCGTTTCAATCAGAACGTATACTGTTAGCTCTCGAAATAAAGAAGAGGAGATGGCCACTGAATCGTTTCTACAAAATAATCTGTATGGCTAACAGACACCTACCAAATGAGTAAATTTTTGTGGAGTTTATATTTCATCAATTTTATCTAACATCAGGAGTGAGCATTGCGTAATCAGCCTGCAGCTAAGTGGCTTCACATAATATTTTCAGTCCAGAAATACCTACATAAACTTCTGGAAATTATAATTAAACATACATACGTAATGGTTATATCACAATGAGAGCTTGTATTTACTTAGTGTGTCACTTTATTTTACTCAAGTATCATGAGCCTTATATAATGTCAATTAATCGGTTTAAAAATTATATTATATTCAGAAATAATATGACAATTAGAATAGTAGGTACAGATAGACATTGTTAGATAATGCTATTGTAGATAAACAGAATGAAATAGATAAACGTTCATCACTAAGTGGTCACATCATTATCATTAATTTGGAACAAAAACAATGTTTCGGAATATTGTGCGTGGAGTACATTAAGGAAAATAGCTAGACGACAAAAGTGGTGATCAATAACAGACCTATTTGGTGGGTTGAAGGGGCTGGCTGAATCAGTCGAGACGTAGGCGATACAGGCACACACAAGGATTATTAATAGTCGACTCATATTAGGGTACAAATTCTGACCGGCCTCTGGTTACATAATATTATGGAAATTTCCTTTACCTGCTACGCTTTGTTGCCTCTAAGATGAAATATTTTATATCCAACTTGGAAGTAGGTACCTACCGGTGAACGATTAAGAATTGAAGAAAGTTTTATTTGACTTTATGAAGACATTGCCAACTTTCACGATGACTTCGATTTGTAAAATAAATTCAAATGATACTGCGACCTCCAAATTATTTATCCGTAAGCCTATTGATGTTTCATTAAAATGACTGAGTTTGTATATTTTAATAGAAAATTGAACTTCGACAGGTTAATAAGGATAATGTGTTTAATAAAATTCAATGTACGGAAAACTTGATGGAACTGCTAACACACAGTCTACTAATATATTTTATGTTATAATTTAAATACAACTTTAGGATGAAATCACGGTTACGAATCAATACTAAATACAGTATTATTAAACTACGATATAATATACTAAATTTGCCCGCGGCTTCGCCCGCGTTAAAATTAGTGCGTCACAAAGTTATTTCCGTGTAAATCACGACCCCGCGCGAATTCTAGGATAAAGTGTAGCCTATATGTTGCTCCACAGCCTTCTCTTGTTGTAAACATATACAGTTATAAGATATACATAGTAACATGCTA
>DWDX01004224.1:0-11979 GCA_018245675.1 Agara michaeli
GGGACTTAAACGTAACCGGTGAAATGTGGGGGTGTACTACACTCCTCTGCCTACCCCTTAGGGGATTATAGGCGTGATGTTACGTTTAAAAGTAAACTAAGGTTTTCCCCCATAACAGTCACTTGGAGTTACTCTGCTGTTTTGATAATGACAACAATCGCACATAAACATCAATACCGGAAAGTCATTATCCGCCGAAAAAAACTGCATTGTAATCAACAGAATTTCCGCTGTTTATTTCCCTAGAATTTTAGTATTAAAAATCTCTCATGCAAGACTGTGTGCCTAAATTATTCTCTCGCAAATATTATAATGCAATATGAGAACAATTATCGCGTACATAATTACAATGTAATTCAAATTAATGATAATTATTTATATAGATATAATAATTAATAACAGAGTCATCATTATACTCTGAAATTACGTGCGCCCGTTTGCTTGAAGGTTTATGATAATAATTGTTCTTTGTTGACGTGTACCTTTGACCTTGAATTGTTCGTAAGATTATTGAATCATCAGTGAAAACGAAAAAGTATACTTTTGAAAAATCGAGTATACATGTATTATATTTTATTGTTTTGTTAAACATATCTGAAAAGCTCAAACTCGACGGGTTTACTAGTAACGGATGAATGAAAATATTGTGTACTGCCATTTGAATCGTTATTTTTTATATACTTTCGTCTCAGGATCCTCACCTAGTCGACTCTCTTAAGCGGGAGTCGTGAGCCGTCAGATTTTCAATGTTTCCTGCACGATGTTCTGCCATTTAGTCCGGCTTACGTACGTAGTCTAATTCGTGCTTAGAAAACTTCGATAGCGTGATTCAGGACACGTCCAACGCCATCTGTCGGGGCGAAATGGATGCATGCAAGTTAGCCACTGCAGTGCGCAATAACCTTGCACGTTGTTCTCGAAAACAATATAATTATGAAACATACCGTGTAATAAACTAATGAATCATGGGAATTAATTGGTTTGCTTGCTTGCGTTTGTCGTGACGTTCACACTATGCGTCGCTTATCCAAGAGGCTATGAGCAATCGTATCTGTGTCATTTATTAGGATGATGGTTTTATATTTAAACTATTACAGCACCGACGTCGTCATGGTGTCTCATCGAAGGTTTCTATACCTTCGATGAGACACCATGGATCGTCCGCGGGTAAATAATAATTTATTAATTAATGATGCCTGAAAAACGTGGGGATCACAAATCGGCGTCAACAAAAGTTGAGACGTCCCTTGTTCCTTTCATTTGTTTCTCAATCATTCAACCTTTTTTCCGTATGTATTTCTAAGGCAATAGATTTTATTTTAGTTTTTTAAAATATTATAGGGCGACCCTTTCACATATAGCCAGCCACCTGTGTGCTAAGTACAAGTTCAACAAATATATTCAACGCCAAACGCGGCGAGAAGCGGGTGTGAGTTGTTATGGTATTGGCGTATCGAATGTCAAATTTTGAATTTCGTACTCTCTGAGCTCTCGAAACAACCAATCACATGCGATAACGTCCCCCACTGACAAGTGCTATTGACATTCGCACTCGCAAAATTAGATTCCCATCACTGACACTAGTTGGCGCTGTTCCAATTCCATACAAATTGTAGTATACGCGCTCGCGAACGGGTAGAGAAGAAAAATCGCGCCTCGTACGAGTTTTCTTCTCAATGATCTGATTCCGCCAGCGCCACGGAGCCGCGAGCGTAGGAAATATAGTGGTAAATTCAACTACCCTCGTTGGCTAACACCTCTGCGGTTTTCCCGATGACTGTATGAATAATAACACTTCTGGTTGACGTTGCATGCGTAATTCCACATTACGAATTATAATATTTACGTAGAAAAAAACAATGACAAGCGCATTGTTCTTTGACCAACACGTGCGGAATTAAAATTCATTTTATTAGTCATAATTGGTCAGCGCGATCCGTACCGCGTTCACGTGCTAAATAAAGACGATTTTTTTTATTAAAATACCAATATTAAAGATGATATGAATACACTTTATTGCACATTACAGGTACAGGACAATACAATTTGGCATTCTTATCGCTAATAAACAATTTGTTTACCCGTATACGTGTGATATGCGTATGCATTTTTATTTGATTTACATATATTTTATTCGTCGTCTGGTCACCATAGTTCACGCTCCTGTACAGTTTGCTGCCAGGTATCCCGGGGTGAAGATTTTCCGAGATCTTACAATTAATTCAATAACAGAATATTAATGTGGTCATAATGCTGGGTCTCCACTGAACAAAAGTTGCCAACTTTTGTGTTGTCAACACGTATTGGTGACAAAAGTTGATTACTTTTGTTCGATGGAGACCCAGCATTATGACCACATTAATATTTTGTCAATGAACAAAAGTTGCCAACTTTTGTCACCAACACGTGTTGACAACACAAAAGTTGGTAACTTTTGTTTTGTAGTCCGGACTCCAGGATTCTCTGGTTCAGACTCTAACGTCCCGCTGCTGGGCACAGTTGTCCCACTATTCCCAACACAGATTCTATACGCAGACTATCGCGAAATTGTTATCGAATCCTGCAATGAAATGCAATGACAAATATAAGCAGGCTTAAGAAAAATCGTATGCAAGTTTCTAAATGCAAATCGAATGTCAAATCAAGTAAAAAAAAAGCACCAAACTGACATTCGCCATTTGACATCTGTCGATCGCGACGTGCACATGTGCCGCCTTTCTAATGCAATGAATACAAGTCGGGTTACTTTGTGATCGTGACTGCTGAGCCGACTGCTCCGGGTTCGATTCCCGTCACGTCTAAAAAGGGGTGCAAAGTTTTCTCTATTATCTGTACATGTAAATAAAATTGAAGTGTCTGTTTGCGATTTCGACTGTGTTTTCTCAAGTGCCTATATGTACATAGTTATTTACACGATACTCAAACAAAAACAAACTGTCTGTCTGTTTGTCTTTCTATTCGCCTCGGCAGATCTCTGGAATGGTTGAACCGATTTAAATGGGGTTTTAATGAAAGAAACGAGGAGGTTATAGAGCAACATGTAGGTTAATTTTTATCCTGAAATTCGCACGGGATCGAAATTGAATAGATGTTAACTATTGATTCAGTATTCATATCTACATACATACATACGTACATAATTACATGCTTACGCTGACATCCTATATGCCGTTTTACCATCGGGCATATCCTGGCCATTCGTAAACACGGACTGACCCAGCGTCGTATAGTGTCTCTCGCAGTCCACATGTATAGTTACGACTAACTCCTATCTCTCCCCTCGTGCCTGATAAATCTGCTGACAAATGAAAGTGACTGACCCGGTTCCGCGATTGGGCGCACTTTTACTGTCCCTCTCGGTTATTGAATATTCTTATTTGTCGCCGCCAATTTCACGGCTAACCGTTGTCATTGACGTTAACCGCGGTCCCGAGAATTTATTTTGTTCACACGACACACCGACTTAAACGTAACCGGTGCAATGTGGGCGTGTACTACACTCCTCTGCCTACCCCTTGGGGGATTGCAGGCGTGATGTTACGACACACCGATATTGCGTCCGTGGCGCCATCTGCAGAGCTTCTTTGATTAAAACGTGTTTTTCCCGCGAAAGTGAGCAATTTTGTACGCAAAAAAATAACCTATATCACTCGCCAGACCTTCAACTATCTCCACACCAAAAATCGCATCGAACCGTTGCACCGTTTTGATTTGGAAGAGGGACGAACGGAAACGCTTTCGCATTTTTAATATCAGTGTGGATTTATATCTATGGAACAGTTAAACTAGCTTTCGTTTACAAATATTACAATGCAACCGTTTAACTGTTTTTTTTTTAATGTGATATATAAGGAAGTAAGTTTTGAAGGTCCACTGCTGGCCATGATTCTCTCGGCATGGAGTATACCTACAACATCGCGCTACTCCTATGCGCGTTGAACGTTCCTTAAATCCTCGTGCAAGCATAAGTGTACAAGAATCATGCGATTTTGCATTCAAATGCTAAGTCTATTATATACCATGCAAATGAGTAGATTTTACAGTTACACCTTGACGCGTTTTCAGGCACGTGCCGAAAGCGAAGCCGACCACGATGGCCGAAACGCCGGAGCTCAAGCGGATAGCGGAGAACACTAAGTTACAGAGCAACGTCAAGTATCACGCGGACTTCGAGAGGAGCAAGGGCAAGTTCACACAGGTGATGAAACCCGTTTGCATTTTCGTAGGGCTTGGTTTTAGTGAAGGAAGGTGGAAGAAGATGTTGATAAGGTTAAAAATTAAATGCAGCGATAGCCTAGTGGTTTGAAATTCAACCTCCCACTCCGGGAGGTCTGGGTTCGATCCTGGCGCGCACCTATGACTTGTTACGTGCGTTTTATAACTAAAATTTAAATATCACACGCTATAACGGCGAAGGAGAACATCGCGAGGAAACCTGCGCACCTTAGGGATGTTATAAAGTACCTATATAATATTTTGCTGAGGTGTGTGAATTCTACTAATTCGAACTTGACCAGCGTGATGGACCTAAATCCCTCTTAACATGAGAGGAGACCCGGTCCAGCAGTGGACCAATAAAAGTGTCGAAAATAATTAAATTTGAACGGTGCGATTTTAATAAGCAACTTAAATTTCACGTTCACAGGTAGCAGACGACCCCGAAACGCTAAGGATCAAAGCGAACACGAAAATTATCAGCAACGTCGCGTACCACGGCGACCTGGAGAAGAAGGCGCAGATGGAGAAGCAGCGGCAGATCAACGAGAACGGCGAACTTGTCGGTGAGCGGAGAATCTTACATACCCATTGTTTAAAAAAAAACAAACTATTCTAAACAAGGATGAGTGGAGAAAATGTGAAAAAAATTCAAAAAAAGTAACTAAAAACAGCAAGCTACAAATTGCGAAAATAACTGAAATTAAAAAAAGCACAGTTCACAAGTCTCCGGAGCCAATAAATATAGATGTTAAAAAAAATATCGACATTCACTACATTCTCCAAAATACTTCAATTATATATATACACGAAGTGTTTTGTTTAATCTCCTACCATTAATAATACATGAAGTCTTCGTTATTTTAATTACAATCTTATATATATATTGAGTTTAGGTTCAATTTAGATTGTTACTAAATTAGTGGCTGTGTCCTTCGCCGCTGACCTTTAAATGTTTTGATAATTCCAATTTCAATTTCGTATCAGTCATATCTGAACGATTGCAATATATTTAACAAACTTATTAAACTAATAAAACGTTACAAAAAAATATACATC
Organism: Agara michaeli; assembly: GCA_018245675.1. Lineage (NCBI taxonomy): Eukaryota > Metazoa > Arthropoda > Insecta > Lepidoptera > Hesperiidae > Agara > Agara michaeli. The sequence goes on from DWDX01004224.1 coordinate 5,275, forward strand.
ATTTATTTTTGTTACCAGTTGTGAAAATAAAAAAAAAACATTGTTTTCCTACCCTCGTTTGTTACTGGTGTTACAATGTTGGACCGAGTGTCCTCTTATATGAGGCTTTTAGGTCTACCACGCTAACCAAATGCGGATTGGTAGACTTCGCACACCTCGGAAAATATAAAAAAAAAAACACTGTCGTTCTTACATATACGGGGTTCTGTCCGTCTTACTACACTTTATACATGATGCTCCAAAAAGAGATTTGGTTTTTAATGTTGTCCATATGTACAGGTAAAAGGGTGTCGCTACTTTGTTTAAATGTCACACAACTCACCGTCCATTCTGTAGCACTGTCATTTATGTGTTTGGTGTCCACCGGTCTCCCTCCCATCATCTTGTGGCCTCTGTGTTACTTATGTTGATTGAATATTACATTTGTCCGAATGTGAAAGACGTGGATGGAAAATTGAAAGTATTTTTGCATTATTCCCACTGAAGGATGAAAACATAATTTGTATCAACATGATTTTGGGGTTTCTTTAGTCTTTTGATTGGTCCACTGTTGGTCTGTCTGTCTTCAGTTTTACTTGAAGCTAGCTACATTATGTTCATGGGCTGTGGTTACGTTGACTTTTAAAGATCAAGCAAATCGTTTTTGTGTATTTTGATAGAAAATATTCTCTTTAATAGCGTCTTTCTTAATGTCAACATAAGTAACACGACGCCGATACGTTCATGCACATCGCTATATGTGTGTTATATGTGGGTAGTTTGACCAAAACTATTTTAAGCGTTTCTGCAAGATTTTTCATAATTCTTGTCACAGGATCAAAGCACTATTGGATACGTTTTGTAATGATTATATAAGGGTAGGATTTACGTATGCATATGGCGTTTTATTAAGTTAATACTCGTGGCGCCATCTATTGTCCGTGTAATGAAACCGAAGGTTAAAACAGATTTTAATTAGAGAATTTTGTGAGCAAAATTTAAAAACGTTTCGGTCAAACTGCCCGCGAACCGAGTACCTAACGCCCCCGCTCACACCGCGCTCGCGTCCGCCGCCGCCAGACGTGGCGACCAACGACAATTACCAGCAGCAGCTCGACAGCTACGCGAACGAGATGCTCTCGCCCGCCGCGCCCGCGCCGCCCCCGCCCGCGCCCGCCGCGCCGCCCGCGCCGCCCGCGCCCAACCTGCCGCCCAAGAACCACTACCAGAGCGGGCAGCGGGCGCGGCCGGCGCGCCACGACCACTACCAGTACGAGTACGCCTACAACCAGTACCCGTACGGCGGCGCGCCGCGCATCGGCCGCATCCAGGACTACGACCCGCTCAGCGACGGGCCGCGCGTGCCGCCCGCCGCGCCGCGCGCCGCCGCCACGCTCGTCTACACCAGCGCCGCCGACGGCCCGCGAGGTTAGAACGGACCGAGACAACTCGCTTCGCAGCTTAGGGATTCTGTACGATTTGACAAAATCATCAAAACGAAACTCTACTTCAAAATGTTTACAATATATTAATAAGTGAATAGTAGAGTTTTAATCGTTGAAATCGATGAGTGTTTCGGTCACGGCTGACTTTTTTGATTTAGCGTACTAATGTTTTTTAAATATAACGTCAGATAAATAAAAATATTATGTTGGCAACCCTAATTCTCTTCTTTTTTCCTATACAGGGCACAACGTGGTAGATTATCTTCTTACCGTTGTATTATATGTTTTTGTTCTATATATTTGTTCCATCGTAAATCTGTAATATAGTATTTGCACCTCGCTACGTCCTCAACACTAAATATATAATACTGTCACACCGTTATATAGAAATACATAAATGTCGCTAAAATATCAACATGGTCATCATTTTGTGTGCTATTGGGTGTTTTTGTGCTTACCCTCTGGAACTGTGCGGTGTTGGAATTCATTATGTACATCCGGGAGGAAAAGTGAAAGATTAATTAAGATTTTCAATCGGAATAAACCGGTTCAGGCCGGGGTTATACCATTGAAAGTTTGATTGTACGATTCCCAGGTTCCCATCATCAAAGCCAGCAGCAGCCGAGCCGTCAGATAGGCCGCGTGACCGACCTGGACCCGCTGGCCGGCGAGCAGCCGCGCGCCGTCCACAACCACTCGCAACCCGTGCAACAGGTTGGCGGCAAACATTTCGTTTCACCGCCGTCGGTTTCCCCTGAACTAGCAAAAGTGTATTAGCGCCATCTATCTACACAACGTAGGACTAATCTGATACAGTTGAAAGTTGTTCATTTTTTTAATTTAAAGGGGTTTATTGTTTTGACTATAGTATCTTACGCTGTGTATTGCTGTCGGGGCAGCTTTATCACTGAACGTTTGAAGGTTAAAACTGTTATGATCTGAGATTTGGATTTTAATACATCGATTTATATATTTTTGTTGCAGAGAGTGTACATTGCAATGTACGACTACGAAGCGAACGATAGCGACGAAGTGAGTAATGAAATTTCAATTGTTTTATTCATTATAATGTACACTTTACGCGGCTCAAACGAGTTTTAGTCATCATTCTTCGACGTCTATACGTCCTTCGGGTTATTGTAGACCGGGAGAAAAAAGTTGGCGAACTCCCGCCACACTTTTGAATGAGGAAAACTATAAATATAATCATACATATTAAAGCATGGCTTTAGTCCACCTGTCACCTGTCGCTGCATAACTTGACTGTGGATGTATCATTTTGTTCATGTTTGTTTGCATCTTCTATAGTGGAAAAGAATTCGGTGATGTATTGTGTGATGACGTGCAACGCAGGTGTCGTTCCGCGAGGGGGACTACATCTCGAACGTGTCGTCGATCGACGAGGGCTGGATGACGGGGCAGGTGCTGCGCACCGGCCGCACCGGCATGCTGCCCGCCAACTACGTGCAGCTGCAGCCCTGACTGGCCCCCGCACACCACGCCCCGCACACCGCACCCCGCCCCGCGCTAACAGCCAAGTATCAACACGACACGAACGACCATACCATACGTTCATTGGCACTCGCCGGTACATACAACCTTCAATTGATCACAGTGTTCAGAAGCGTGCAACGCCATCTATTGTCGAGCGGTTTACAACGCGTCTGTACTGCTTGACCTTTGTATATTGCAATATCTGGTGTTAGCCAGTTCGGTTTGTTGTTCGCACCTCGTGACCTCGCTTAAAGATATCTTAAAATTGATCGTTATTCAAATTTACACGTATCCATAGATCACAAATAGGACAACTGCTGCTCTAAGAATATTTTAAAATGAATATCGCTGCAATATTTTGAAAAAAGACTACAAAAATAATTTGAACACTTGTCAAACGAAAACTTTTATAAATTTATATACAGTTAAAATAGCACATAAGTATTTCTGATTCCATACTAATGTTATTCTGGTTATATTCAAGAGGCTGAAATATTTTATCGTAAATTGTAATACATTTTTGTTGGAAAGCAGCATCCCAGAGTCATTATTTCTTCACCCCTCATTAAGCATACATTTGGAATACTTAGGAGGGCGGTTATATTTTAATTTAATAGCTAATTGAGAGCTAATTTTAAATGCTGCACTATGAAACAAAATATATTCATATAAAAAATCTGCTTTGAACAAAATATATGCAATAAACTATTATTGTGCTGTCGTTATATCATTTGCTAGGATATTATTATAAATAGTATCAGCGTTTGGCTGTGGTCTAGGAACGGCCAAAAGTAGAGTTTAACGCCATCTATGTTCGCAACGAGGAACTGCACGCGGCGCCGCGTAGAAAACAGTAAGCGTTAGCATTATATGGTCTATATCCCGGGCGGAGCGGTAAACATAAGAGAGAAATATATTTTTGTAATTCCTTTTTTATCTAAAAAACACTAAAGTATATAATATAATTGAAATATATACAGTTGTGATTCCAAAATAACTGAACAAGTTCAATATGTTATGTCCTGTCAGGATTTCGAAAACCCTATTATCGTTGTTTTTGAGATGTTAACGAAACACAATGTTAACGTTCGCTCTCGAACAGCCTGTGTACGGGCGAATGTAACTGAGCATTTAAGGCGTCCATTCCAATACTGTTGTAGTAATGATGTTTTGTTTTGAATCTTAAAATGTTGTTATCATTCGATAGGTAATGGATATATTGTACCTACTTAAATATTTCCGTTATACAGGGTGTCCCGGCGCGAACTTGGATTTGCGATCGCGCACCGTTTTCGACTGTCAGTCGTTCCGTCGCCATATTTGATATTCGTCAAAAAACATTCGTAAATGTAAATAAAACATTAAAATTCAAGTGCTCGCTGCGACACCCCGTCTAAAGTTTACATTCAATATTTCAAAAAGTGGTCGCGAAATATGATTAATCCTAGATTTTTTGCATCTAAGCGCCAGACTCTTTGCGTATAGAATGGAAAAACAAGCAAACGATATTTTGTTTATATAGTTGCGCACGGTGAAATAAATCATATTTCGCCGCGACCTTTTGAAATGCGATTCAATTTTATTCAACTTAAACTCGCACGAGCCGTCCCGCGCCCGCCGCCAGGGGGCGACACGGACTCGTATGTAAATAATATACACACGTAGGCTAACTATTACGCGATGTGATACCGGAGATTGTGACGGAAATTAAGAAGATACGGCCGACGACGGTACTGTAGAAATAACGTGACGTTCTAAATTGCACTCCACCGTCACGTCAGGGACACGTTCACAACGCACGTGTTACGTGCACGTGTCTCGCGACGATTTGGGAAATTATAGAAAATCACATTGTTCATTTTATTCGCGTGTCGTCGGCGCCGCGTCCTCTTCGCCCGCGCGATCTGCGTGTTGTTGACATCAAATATTTTTTATAATATTTCTAGAGATATTTTTACAATTTTTATCCCAGTATTTATCTGGAATTATTGTTAAAAATAAATATATATATATATTATATATAATACGTTGTATACATATATTTTTATATAAATGCATAATAGCCAAGTGTCATCTCGGTCACCTTTGAAACTGTTTATACTTTTTAATCACATTCCCGTATTTTGTGAACGGTCGTTGTCCCCCGTCTCCCCCCCTGCTATATAATATAGATTGCCAATAGTTTTTAATTCGTTTTAATTAAACATATCGCTTATTAAAAATAATTGTTAGCGCGTTACATTTAGACATTTTATTTATTATTATTTTTTATCAGCGGGTTAGTTTTAGTGTCCCTCGTACTATGTGACCGTCGAGGACGGTTCGTTTTGGTTTTTTCCTCGTAAGGATTGATTTGACTTTAAAGTTCTATAGGGAGAATGATTTTGGCAAATGCACATCACATATTTTTTTCACGAGGGCCCTAGTGTTGCCCGAACCGATAGGTTTTGTTATTATTTTTAGCTCATCACAATGGAAAACGTTATATTCGCTAAGACCGAGCGAGATCGTCGAGTATATTTTACATGAACTGTATTGAAACTAAAAAGCCATTATGTTAGAAGAGCCCGCCTGCTGAAGGAATAAAAGTCTAGATTTGTACTTTGTTTGTAAATATGGACCGAGTGCTCTACATCCAGGCTTTAAATTTGTTTTTAAACGGCCCATATTCACTGTTCATGTCTGATATACTTAACGCTTTCGGTTCGCGAAGTATTTCGACTGAAGCCGGCCACGAGACCTTATGGGAACAGTATTACACGTCGGTCCAATGTTACAGTGCCTTTGTAATGTTTAATAAAGTTTAAGCTGTAATATCTTGATAGTTTTATTTCTCAACATGCACACATTGTCAAATAATTAATAGTATTTATAAAGAAATTCAGGGTCCACTGGTTGAGTAAATAAAAAGCCGAGTTAAAATTAATAAGATAATTTAATACACATTAAAAAAAAAACGATTACAAATACAACAGGGCTCAAGTAAAATCATTTACACAATTAAAAAAAAAAACCATCGAGAATATTTTTTTATATGACTCGGATATTTTGAGAAATCGATATTCCATTTATATCGAAGCATCCTCCCCGCCTGCGATCCAAGACCATCTTTTAGCACCTTCCCATGATATTATCCATTCCAATATTAGAATGCGTTATATATTTGTTGATATAATTTACTGTTAAGAGATTATCAAAGAGATAATTATGTGACAATATAATTTCCATATAAACATATTAGTGTTGCCAGTGTTCGTGTTAAAAGATGAATATTATAATCAACAATATACACTACATTCTACATCTCTCCATTTGACGAACGGACCACACAAATTTCTTTGATACTCTTTACAATAATGATAACCTTAACATACAACAATGGAAGACATAATAATATTATGGTTACAAGAACATAAAATAAAACGATGAAAAAAATATTTTATATAGGTAGTACGAAGAACATTTTTTAAACAGTCAATTCACACCGAAACATGTTGAGCTCATAGCTCTTCTTATCGTATCTCACAACGAACAAAAACGTACAATTGTCAAAAAATCTAAAATCACCGTAAAATTTGAAAATCAATAACTTCCCCGCCGTTCATTACGAGATTTAACACATCACGAGAGGTTCGAAGTAGCCTTGCAGCTGTCCGTTAGCTAATATATAAATGTATGCTAACACACAACCCACTACGGATTACGACGACATTTAGAATTACAACAGGACATAATACTATGATACACTTTCAAATACAAACAAAAATGATTTCCCCGTCCGTTCGTC
>DWDX01004225.1:0-11979 GCA_018245675.1 Agara michaeli
TATATTTTAGTTTTTGAGACAATAAGTTTGTCATTTTGTTGGGATGCTCATTATTTAATTTTTATAATAATGAGTAAAACGTTTGATAGTACTAAAATTTGTATCAATCATGGTATTTGGTTTCCTAATTCCCTAAGTTGAAATATTAAGGAAATATTGCCTTTGATTTTTAGTCTGGAATTGATTAATTTTTTAATTAATATAATTTTATTTGATTTTTATTCTGGTAAATTATTAATATGAATCTCTTAAGTTTATTATTGGAATATGAAAAGCATGTACTTTTAAATAATACGATTATTTATTGTTACATTAATCGATTTTTGACAAATCGATTAATTTTGAATAAAGAAAAATAGATTATTATTTAATCGAATCTTTTCCAGTAATCTCACATCCCTAATCTGAGCCTGACTAAACATAAACACTTCTCGTTATGGGAATATGTCGTGTCCAGTAATGGTACAATAAAGGGATTGAAAAAAAATAGTTATAGAATGAAATAATGAATTGATTTCGGGCTGGTATTAGTTAAAGGCGCGTGTTGGATTGCGAGCCATGTCGATATTTCTACGGTTTTTAATTAAAGAACGATTTGAACGCTACCAGCTCTACCGAACCTCTAATGGATGAGCCTGAAAAGATTACGAGTAGAAAACACGAAATTAACTATAAAATAAAATATATATTATAATCGTAATATATATTATAAAAAATACATATTATATTCGTAATATGTACATATTATAAAAAAATAATATTATAATCGCAATATTAATATAAATATTTTCAATTATGTGATAGATTTAATTAAAAATTTAACAGTTTAATAATTTGCCATAAATTTTGTCATTGTGTAAACAAAAAAATTGTGGTAAATTATTGAAAATATTAAATGCTTAATTAATCACTTACCCCTTTCTTTCCTTTCTAAAGTTTTATTCGGTCCTCCATCTATCAGATAAGTGAGTTCCTGTACGTTGAAAGCGCATTTGTCTCTTTCTCTCTGTAGATATTCATTAACCTTACCCATTATTAGCACGCAACACAAAACTTGTTTTGACGATATACACGAGTTGACTCTCTAGCGACCGCTAAATCAAATAAACATCATAGAACGTACGAAATACTTAAATATTCGAATGAAAACATTCTCATTGAATGAAATGGAACGTACCTTTCATTTAATATAGATCTGTGAAGCTTTATTTTTATTTATTTTACCTAAAACCTGCAATTACTGTTTTTATCGCTTAATTTGAGATTAAAAAGATATTAGTGTAGACCTAAAATATTTATATTCTAATTGGTATTCCAATATTTTCTCCGGTTTCGTTCATGTCATTGTAATTGTAATAAATCTCATAGAGTGAGAATATCTGAACTATATCTTCCTGTTACATATCACGATAAAATACATTAGGATACGGTTTTGGAAGAAATCAAAACGTTAGCGGAAATTCAATTCCGGTAATCACTTCATTTATTTTCACTCGGTCAATTTTAATGTAAAAATGTTCTCGTGGCAAATGTCAAGATCAAAATTCTCAATACATAGTTATTCAGTATATGAATATGTATACTAAATTGAGGTCAAAGGTAATACCCTAGTATAATACAATGTATTTATTAAAATGAATTTCAATTCAATAACCAGTTTTATAACTACTTTAATAAAAATAAAATCAACTCAAGAATATGCAATTCATATTGGATCTTTACACAATATTATATCGTTCTGTTATATAGGCTAATACAATAGTAGCTAAATTATGCGTATCTCTTTGAAGCTCTGTGTATCTTTATATGGTAGATCGAAACAGTGAGGTCTTTGTCCAAATCGTTGCATGCACCTCTGAGTTGTCAAAGTTGTGCATGTAAAACTGAAATATCACTGGCTATAACAGGCCAGCACACCGGGAAGCCTGCCAGACTGCACTTAGCCAGCGTAGTTGACCACAGCATTAAATCTTATTGTGGGACGACCCCATGATAAAGGGGTACATGAGAATACAATTGCATATATTTCCTTTAATACATACAAATTTACTGCAGGACAAAAAATAAGAGACAAGAATTTGGTTAAATGTCAAGAAGAAACATTATCGAACTCTCAAAATATGTATTATAACATAACCACATTGTAAATATTATAATTTGCAGTCAATCAAACGGGAATTAGGGAATGAAACGCACAGTTGACCCAATAGTGTACTGGACCATTTTTATTAACTAGTTAAGAGGTGTTCACTTCTTAGCGGTAACCGCGGCCTCGTCTTCCCGCGCGAAGGTCTGCAGCAGCTCCTCCTTCTTGGCGGCGATGCGCTCCTCGCGCCGCTTGCGTGCTTCCTTCACCTTATTGCGGCGAGCCTCAGCTTGGTCGCTGTACAAAATTTTCATTTAAAATTATTACAATAACTAAAAAAAAAACTTGGCGATCTTTCAGGAAGGGTCAGACCCTTTTGATGTGCATGTGCAGGCAGGCAAATATTATTGAACTATATTTACTGGAATATATTTATAATCGTGACTGTACTTAGACTGTCTGATATAAATAAGTTTTAAGAGTAATGAAACAATCAATTACATGATATGATTATCAAAAGCAAATTGAAATCAGAACAAAGTTTTGATCAAGCACTTCATTGGCCGTACGAATGGCCTTATGGTCGAGCGGTTAGAGACCCCGACTGCAAAACCGGAGGTCAGGTGTTCTCGATTCCTACCTGGAAGAAACATTTGTGCGATGAGCACATTTGTATGTTCTGTGTCTGGTCGTAGGAAAGAAGTATCTATATAAGTATTATATCTTATGCATATCAGCTATCTGGTTATCGTAACACACAGGTGTTCAATTGCCTAATTTGGAATCAGATAGGCATGTGTGCAATAATACCCAGTTGTTATTATTAGTATTGACTGTCTCGTTGGTCGGGCGGTTGTTAGCGCGATTGCCGATCGGGAGGTTCTGGGTTCAAATCCCGTGTTGGTACTGTTGGATTTTTCTAATTTAGAATTTATAGTAGTGACTCAAGAGTCTGGATGTGTGCCCGGTGCATGGCAATAGGCTCACCACCTATTCCATTGTGGGACTTATACGTAACTGGTGAAATGTGGAGGTGTACTGCACTCCTCTGCCTACCCCTTAGGGGATTACAGGCGTGATGTCACGTTTTTTTTTATAGCTGCAGTCCTTTCTGCCGGAAGGCGCGAATGTTAGCAATGTGCCAGCTGACTAGGGTTTCTTAGCATCGGATATTACAGTAACATATTTTAAAAAAATCAGTACAACGCCCAAACACTTTTTATTAAAGTATCGGTTCGTTAACTTTTATATGGATCAGGTAGGTATGTAGAATAAATGTAGTTATTTATTATCAGCAAGTCTTGGTTTAATGAGCGTATAAAATGTTGACATTAACGAGAAATCAAAACTTAAACAGAATAGAAAAATCATACAAAAAGAGGCATTTTGATTTGAGGAATTGATCAAAAGACGGTAGCCACATTTACAAAAAAAAAACAAAAACACTTAGTAGCCATAATCTAAGTAAAGGTTATTTAAAATAATCATTATGAAGATAGTTCAAAAATAATATTAATACAAATACTTTTCCAGTGAAACAAAACTTAACGCGTAACATTATATATTCTACGAAATTATTTATCATGTATGTACATAATTATTACGTCAAATTTCTTACTAAGCAGTGTTAGTAACATTAAACTTTCAGCTCATATTTTGTAAAATTTGTATTTAAAACAAAATATGTAAATGGAAATAACGATTTAGCACTCCACGAAATACATTAGCTATACGATACTCTGAAGATGTATGTTGTACTGTTTTATACCTCAATGTTTTATTTTATTTTGTTTCCCAGACTGACACAGGGTCGTTACCTTCTTTAAGATCCTCTGGGAACTAACAAGCACCATTTCAGCATGATGCGCAAGTTTCTTATATTGGTCGTGAAAGACATAGGACTTCGGAGCGTATTTTAATAAAACTTTAATATCTTCATTCTAAATTATATATTATCTGAATTGAAGTTTGTTTAACAAGAAATAATTTCAACTAGCCACATAAACAGAACGTACATTTATAAAATTGTACACAAAAACATGTTGTTTTACGCAGTTTGATTATATATTTGCAAGGTTTGCGCGACCTACAACGCGATGAAGCTTCGAAAAGCTAATTCAGCATGCAACCACCTTCATAAGCCATGCGTCTGTATAGCAATCAATGTCATGTGAGATAAAACTCATCAGAATAAAATGCAATAAATTTATGTCGCTTTCGTTGTCTACATATATCACTTTGACAACTTTTGATAAGAAGTAAAGGATGATAAATCAATTTTAAAGAAAATCAATGTCAAAAATCATCATCAATCTTACTACGGTTGGTATTTTCTTCAAGTAAAACTATTACTATTTTTAGCGTGTCATTTTCGTTTCAATGCGTGAAAAATAGTTCAGACTAAAAATCTATACAATTTACTCTACCATTTAAATATAATGTAGTTACGTACATAGACATATACTTTACTTTTTTTCCGCTATACGCGAGATAAAATGTTCAAAATTATTAATCGATATTATAAACTATTATTCTGTAACATTAAATGCTGATCGGGTAACAATGAAACAAAGATATATACAGAGAAGTTAATAAAGCAGATTCTGTTTGAATTAATATCAATAACAAGTAAAACAAACATTTTTTAATTGGACACCAATACTTTACTGAGAGGAAATAAATAAAATAACTAACACCCCGCGGCAATATGGCATGAAACTGATCTCTTCCAGACGGCCTTTAGTTAGAACATAAAAAGACAGATGGAGTATTACGAAAACGTATATAAGTAAACAAGAAAAATGATAAATATTCTATTAAGTCAATAATGAAATGTTAACAAAGACATATACAATTATTTTATGAGACATATTCTTAAATAGGGACTTACAAATTATTAAATATGTAAAGTACAAGGTAGTCGGAAATAAAGAGAGCATTTGAGTTAAATCTTATACAAAGTTGAAAGGAATAATACCTATTGCAAACAAGTGTCCCATACTTGTATAATACGATTAAATTATCGCTTCGCATAGCGTCGCTTGTATTGAAAACAACTTCTAAAACTGATTCCATAATTGGACTCTAAATCCAATAGTTCCTGTTTTTAGTTTATTTTAATGAAATAACTAACTGACCGCTTCAACTCACAGCCTTCCGCATTCCACCCAAAAGCACTGGAATAGCTGAGATCGCCAAGGATGCATTGCATCTTCTGAGGACAAAGCATTACCGTTTCGTATCTTAGCATGTATACATTACAAAATAGAAAACATGCATGTGTGAACATTGCTTAACAACCTCAATAGGTCCAGTGATGCTGCGGTCGCAGATGGATAAAAGACAAAGAGTTAAATGTATGTAGCATGACTGTGACACGAGACCGCTTATCCCGTACGCACGAATGAACTTTGCCGTAGTGCCCTCCCATTTCTGCACTGCGGGCTGAGAGTCATACGTATAATATTTCTATACACGTCTTGAATTCACTTCATTCCGTTAAGGATGGCGGAACTAATGGGACATGAGATTTTTATGCTTTATTTATGAGGAATACGATGGCTATAATGAAATTACTTGTGGGAAAGTAGTTTACGGGGCTCTGTTTTATTAAGTTCGTACACCTGCTAAGTGTCTATTGGTATTCTTCACAAATAAAGTTGGAATTGTTGTGTAGAAAATATTTATGTGGAGTATTAATTAGTTTTTATGACCATTGACACAATCTGCCAGGTGTTCGAGATGACATTGTGATATTTAAATGTGCTTACTACTTTTAACCCAATGTAACTTGCAATTCAGTTTGTCTATTGCAATAAAATAAAAATATTATTCTAAACAAATACATATTATACCTTAATTAAAAGTGAGTTTTCATTTAGTGTTATTTTCATTTAATATCAACGAGCATCAAAGAACTTCAAGTTCCTGATTTATAAAGGCAAATGAACTACTAACTTGCCACATAATATATGACGCTGTTTTAACACTCTTCATATATTTATTTAATTCTACTTATTATGCAATTACCACTTTTGTCGAAGCATTTATTCAACACTATTCATATAATTATTTATTTTTCTCAGCCTATACTCAACACTCTCGCCTTATTGCTATGCACGTATTGTATACAAAATAACATTAAAAGCTTCACATTAGCCATAACGAAAGTTAAAAGCTTTTGTTATCAGTAATAAACAAGATATACGCAGTCTTGGTGTTTGATAGACGCAAGCAATTTAAGTTTTATAAGCTCCGCACAAGCTAATAGTATAGCTTCATTACAAACTATTCACACCGAGTCGGCATGTTAGCTCAAAGCCGATTCGCTTTACACGACCTACATTTAACATATCGATATCAGAGTCGGACATTTGAGTTCGAACAACTTCCGGTAAGCAGTCAATGTATGCTCAGTACTTTATAAACGTAAACAGTTCTAAATCGATGAATACCTATTACGTATATTATGCAACAAATATATTGCAACTTTTTAATCACCATCACCGATATCGTCATCACCATAATATCAGCCTCTTCTGTTCCACTACTGGATATAGGCGTCTTTCAAGGTGTGCCACAACACTTGGTCTTCCTCAATTTTTCCTCAGATAAAAATTGTGCATAAAACAAAAACAGCAACAATAATTTATAATGCCGTCCCTCGTCCCTATACAAATATTTTTCAAAGAACAAATAAAATCATGTATTTATGCCCTGTTGGTTGAACTGAAGTAAATGGCCAATAAAATCACAAACACTTTTTATGGCTCAAGTAATGATCATTTCAAATGACGTCAATTAACATATGCTTGCCAACAGCACAGATATTGGTCATTGCCACTATCTGCAATCACGAGACCCGTACATTATCGATATATACATAAATCATTTTTCGGTCTAGAATTCTAAATCATGCGAAAGACGGTATTTCATCTCCCGATTTAAAAGTTATCATTCTAACAGATTATAAACTGCGATATTCCTGGCATTTACTGGAAATACCTCTTGTTTTATATAACTATACTGCAACATTTTTCCTTGATCGCTTGTTGAAACTTTATCTGGCTGCCAGGAAAATAAAATTCGTCGAGTGCTTTAATAAATAATTCAATGAAAATGATACAAAATAAAAGTAGCGCCAAAAAGGATAAAGTTTCCAAATTCACGTTGTCGTATAGAAAGAATGTTCGAGAAGTTCCTGTGGATTTCGAAAAAACGGACACCAACGCAAAGTAGTGCCCCATGCAAATAATTGAAATTTCAGAGACATTGTCAACCGTCATTTGTTCGTCAGGAGTTTATCGCTGTGAAACAACAATAAAAGAAAGTTTCTATTTGCCCGGAGATCCGTTCTGATCCTCTCGATACGTGATCTAATCAAGAGAGGGTCCCTTGAATGTAGTTAATTAGGCAAATACAAAGTTTTCGAACATTCGTCGGCACAAACCCGTCGGCTATAAATTTGTTTGTTTCGGAATACTGCAAATTTCGGTCGATTATTAGCAGAGACTTCTGTGATTTGTGTTTGAAGATAGTTAAGAATAGAAACTATAACTTGAAAATCGATAGACTCATATGTGAGGAATGTCTCATTATGAGAGTAATTAAACGACCTAAAAGTATAAATTGCAATAATACAAAACATGCCGCCTATCAGTTTATATTAACGGCTATTTTCTTTGAAAAGCTCGCAGTGTCAGGAAAAATGATATAACACGGTTATAACGATAGATTTTGGACTTACAATTTTTGTTTTGATTGTCCCCTTCTATTCGTTATTCTATAATCGCTTACAAAAGAATATATGAAATATAGAAAAGATGGAAGGAGATATTTAGAATATGGATATCGAAAAGAATCTTTGAAATGACCAAAAACTTTAGTCGCACAAAGCTCTGCTGTGTCCGCGGTATAATGGTATAATGCAAGTGAGTGAACTCGTCGCTGGATTACTTCGAGCTGAACGCATTTTCATTTGTATGAAAATAATTGTTTAAAAGTGTTCCACATGAGTACATCATTTTTCATCTGAATTTATATGTATAAAATTCAACGACGGTCATTTCTGTATTTATGTATACAAAAAATACTTAGAGAGTAACACATGAAATATTAAGAATAAAAGAAATCAAATTTAATGATTTATTATTACTAGAGTTCTCCCGGAGGTAAAAAAATAGGCCTTAAAATTTTATATATATATTGATTGCGTTTCCAAAATGTTTGTATTGAGAACGTCTCTGCATCATCTCTACATTTCTAACTTTAAAAGTAACAAATTTTCGTATAAACTGAATAAGTGACAGGGCCATCTACCGGTGAATGACAACAAAGTCAATAGCAGAAGAATCTTCTTCGTCGACTTATTTATCTATTGACCGTGGATATTCATACAACCATCAATTTTTTATACACAAGAAAATGGAAGACACCCTTCGAGATGAATAACAACTATGTAAACATTTCTCGGCGAGTGTAATACAATTATTCGTTATCCCTGTCGTAATCGCATTGTATTATCAAATTTTTTCACAAACCTGTTAATATAAACTTCCCAAAAAATATTCGAACAAACTTCATTATTACTAAAACAATTTTGTTTAGTTTGAAAACGATATACATTTATGTATATTGCTTCAAATGAAAACGTACATCAGCTATCGGTAAACTTAATGGAGGAACCTAAAGCTAATATTCAATAGTTAAACAGTAATATATTGCCCCGCACTGCAACGGGGTACCTACTACCATCGCTTTAATCATAGTTGATGATATGCGCAGACAGGTTGCCAAACAAATTTAATCATGCAATTAATTAGAAATGTGAATTACAAAGTACTCGTACAACGTGACTTGCCTCTCATACTAAATAATATTAAATTAAGTTTGAGAATGTTGCTTAGTTTTAAAATATATTCATAGTGCAGACAGGTATTTGGCTTTGTCTGGCGTAGTTCTGCAAACGTGAGACACATTCGTAGCACTTATTGTATGAAGTCAGCACACTGTTGAAATAAAGCACAAGACACGACCGGTTTTTAAATAAGTCACTATCATAAATACAACGCAAAGGTTTGTAAAAAGGCGTTCAAGTGTATTATACATTTGAAAGACATTTTCTGGAGTCCAAAAACATAGATAAAATTATTTTTAAATGGAAATACTTAGTTATGTTTAAAATTAATAGTTACCGAAATACGGACTTCAGAGATTCATTTGCAATAGCATTTTCTAACGCTTTTTGTAAAACTAGCAATATTTAATATTCAGGTATGTTAAGTAAATTCTACATTTAAAGTAATTAACAACTAATGTAATCTCCATTTAGCAATAAGCTGACACTTACGTACAGCTTTAATGCAATAAAAAATAAATTTCAAATATAGTAAAACTATTTTAAGAAATGTATGCCGTTGCATTTCCATCTCAAAAGTTAAATTGGCAAGAAGCCGTTGACGCGAACTACTTTTACGCCACCGCAGCGAAGTCCTGACGTGTAATTTCAATGATTGCGCCTAAAGCGTACCTATTTTGTATTGTTGATGGTAAAGCGGGCCTGATTAAATTTTGTTTTGTTTTAATCCGAGTTTAAAATAAAGAATTAAGGAACTGTTTAACGTATTGAATACTTTATACATACTTTGTCCCATTTGTGCATTTAATCACCAATGAATTGTTTTAATTAACATTCATAGGGAATGTATTAACTAAACATACATACATACATACATACATACATACATACATACCGTCACGCCAGGTCCCTAACGGGGTAGGCAGAAAGCACCGAGTAAACTAAATGTATACATTCCTAAATACATACGTATCATAATATTGTCCAAATTAGTATGCTTTATCTGTCACACTGTTACGTAATCTATCATATCTTTTAGTTTGTCGATAGAAAGAGTTCGTTGATAAATCCATTTACACGACTTCACTTTTATTGTATCTGCGATCTATCTTCGTACCAACCCACCCCCGCGTCCCCGTTAGAGACCGTTTGTTGAACTCGCTTGATACCTTGTTTATACCTTGTTCTAGCCCGTTCAGTGCATGTTTTGGAAGACTTCGTTGCTATAAGTTTAGGTAAAATGGGAAACTGGTAAAAGATGTGTTGTAGATAGTGTTTAGTTAGTTTATAGTTAGTAACAGTAGCTTTTAGTGTAATTTAAAATCAAACCGGTATGAATAGTCTAACTGGTCAAACCGGACAAATATAATGCGCTTGAAGGTGTTATGATGTCAAATGTTTAGTTTATTTTTTGATTGTAATTTTTTTTTTCATATTGCGTTCTTTTATAATCGAAGAAGCACAGGATACCAATCTTAACTAATAAATATCAGCATGTAATTTTTTGTTGCAGATCCTTCAAATTCAATTCAAATTCAAATTGTTTTATTCATCATAAGGTTCAAACAAACACTTAATGAAGGTCATATTTTAGTCATCTTAATTATTTTAATTATTTATTTCGGCTTTGCCCCTCAGGCTATAGTAGACCGGGAGAAAAAAAACTCCCAGCACTCTTTTAAATGACTATGATGCTAATGAACTCTTTTAAATAACAATGATGCTAATGAAACTAGCCATGTCGCAGTATGGCTTTAGTCCGATAAAGAACACACGTGACAGATATCGTGCGTATCAAAATCAGTCCGCTGTCATCTGCTTACAAACTCAATTCTATAACTATTACACTGTGTGAGTAGAGACAGCCCGGTGAAACGTTTTATTCATTCCTAATGAAATAGATCAAAAAAAATGCTCATCGCACAATAAACTGCCATTAGAGATTCGTTTGAATTTTCCCACTCACTCCCGATGAGGGTTTTGTGAAACGGGTGAAAAATTTTCGTTATATTATATACTCGTGTCTCTGAAATTACTTGTCACTTCATTAGGTTTTCTCACTTCGTCACGGTTCGCTAAGGGTCTAACAATCGTGTTATATGTCTACACTCTGGCCGATAGAAAGCGAAATTTGTTCTTGTCTTTCTTTATTGCTCCAAATTTTTTGTAACACAGACTTTCGGTCTCGGCCTTAGTGACTCGGAGTCTGGATGTGTGCCGGGTGCATGGCAATAGGCTCACCGCCTATTCCATTGTGGGACTCAAACGTACCTGGTGAAATGTGGGGGTGTACTACACTCCTCTGTCTACCCCTTAGGGGATTACAGGCGTGATGTTACGTTATGAAATGTATATATTTTTTTACAGTTCAACCTATTAAACAGACAAACGGACCGGCCGATGGTAAGTGGTCACCGTCGCCTATGGACACTTGCAACATGCAATAAGTCGCGTTTAAGCTGCCGGCTTTCGAGGAGAGCTCTTTTTGCGCCTTTCTTGAAGAGTTTTACATAACATTGGATACAAAAACCAAATCACGTTGAGCCACGATATTCAGGTTCATTGTTGAGTGGCTTTGTATAAGTCGTACAGTTACAGCGACCTCGTCGTCACTCCTTCGCTAATTTCACGGTTCGAAAACTGCGAATTAACTTCGATCATCTATACAGATATACGGGTTTGAGTGTACATTAATATGTACCGGTATGTATGTAGGTATTAGTATATAGATCGTATCGGATCTTCGTGCCGTCATCGCGCCGCGTCAATTTATCTCAGACGAAGTTAGCGGAGCTGAAAGTCTGTAATATACTAGCTTTTGCCCGCGACTTCGTTCCCGCCACCGCCCCCGCAATTCCCTTTGAAGGCAGAATTTCGTAAAATTTGTGTTTAGTTCACCTCGACGTATCATTACATATATTATTATACATATAAACCTTCCTCTTGAATCACTCTTATCTATTAAAAAAAAAACCGCATCAAAATCCGTTGCGTAGTTTTAAAGATCTAAGCATACATAGGGACATAGGGACAGAGA
>DWDX01004226.1:0-11977 GCA_018245675.1 Agara michaeli
AATTAGTGATTTAATTATGATAGATAAATATTATTTATCTAAAATTTTGTATAATGTCATTTTATTTAAAGATACAATTAATGTCTTATTTAAAAAACTTATTGTTTTATTGAAATTTTTAATACGTACTATTTTTTTTCTAGAATTCTTGGTAAAATACGATTTCGTTGTGTATAATAAATAAATATAACGAGCTCACTGAGACAGCAAAAACAGCAGTAGAATTCATTGGGTTATGTTTTTATTATCTAACGCGCAGTGAAGCCAACGTCAATTTCTAAATTCTTTGATTCATTTATACTAATAAACAAAAAGTGCTATTTAAGTAACTTGCATAAGTAGAAACCAACTTTTATCAATTTATCAGCTCCATCTATAATTCGTTAGATATAAACTATTACTCTTTAATACGTCCAATAGATGGCGCCTGTTGAAACCCTGAATCACGCTAACGACTGTATCGCGAAGATTGTATAAGTATCTAGAATAAAAAAATTAAATTCATTCTACAGATTACAATGTAATAAAATGTTAAGTTGTTTGGTATAGAACGGCGATTTTATTACTTTTTATTTTTGAAGTAGCAAAAGGCGTCAAGCGCTTTTGCTCTATATATTACTAATACATTCGATTTCTATAATGACTAATTAGAGTACAATACAATTGTAGTTTTCTATTAAGAATACAATAAATCTTGGTGAACGTTGTAACGGATATAGATGGACACACTTGGACAGTAACCAAAATTAATAGAATATAATTTATGAATGTTGCTCAAACAAAGATCCCACCAAACTGTGAAACCGCCATTATAATACCGTAGCATCAAAAGTAACTAAACGAATATTTAAAAATTTATCATTTTCTAAAGAAATAAATTAATAAGTTTTAATAGAACAGTACAATATCAGTCATATTAAATTAATCTGATCTGGTATGAAAATTTTGCTCATATTTAAAATTCTTCAGTGTTACGATAAGAAAGACCACGTGCCTCTGCCGACCGCCGCTTCCAAATATAATATTTGAACGATATTTCGATAAGTTTATATCGTAAGTATCCGTCACGACGGGTCAGCGGCCTCGTCGGGAACTGTTTCACGCAGTTCCCTAAAATTGTAAATATAATAAAACAGCGTTCAATCAGCGCTCGTTGGGTTCAGTTATTGTTGACATACCTACGTACAGTTGGACAATATCCTACAACACACGTCGCCCCGCGGGACCCTACTCTCGGCATTTGATCTCGTGTTTGCCTTACTTTTCACACAAGTTCTGCAATTTTATTTTATTCTATCGTTAAGCTAGCTCTCTTACGACTGCTTTATGACGATATCCTGACAGAACTTATATTACGCGTTCTACACTCATCGCTCTCCGGTTTCGAGGCCGCAGACTCGCCCCACGGGCCCGCGTCAGACCATCGGTCGAAGTGAGATTCGACCTCCCTCGGCACCCGCGTCTCTTCACAAACCCGAACTTTCATACGCTGCATTGTATTACGTACTTTGTACGAATGTGAGATATCTTGTATACGTTCGGTGAATGTCTCTCCCGCTCGAAATCGATCACGGAGGCATCGCTACTCCCTACGGGACGGTCCCTCGGCGACACGCGGACGGAACCGCGCCCTTCAGACTGAAACGCGAATTGTTTTAACAACAATAGCTTTACGATAGAAATATAGGAAGCGCCGGTCGGACCGCGCGCGTGCCGCGCCAACCTTCCGCCGCCGACCGGGAACAACGCTGTAGACGTAGGGGTGACATTGTGTGAAAGCGGGCCAAGAGCGGCTCGGGTACCGAACAATGAGCGCGTTTCAAAATCGTGGCGGCTTTTATCTGCGGAGCGCCGGCGAGTGCTCTTCGACGCGAATATCGGCGCGCCGACACACAACCGCGCCTCCCTCCACCGCCAGCCACTTCACAGCCGACGCGAGCGCGGCCTTCGCCGGCGGCACCATTACACTCGGACACGGAACGAGGACTCGTACTCGTCAAACCAATGTTCGTTGTGGACGATAACCGAACCCACTACCCCAGAGCTCGACGATCACGTTCACTAACCTCTAAACGCCGGGCCGGTCCCGAATGAGTAATATTACAAGTGAGCCCTAGATACGCCGCGTTGTCGATGACATCGCTCCTGTTCGTCCTTCCTCATTAATCATCCAGCATTTCAACTGGCGAAGTGCTCGTCGACCGCTGCAGTGTCCCGGCTGCACGGAACTCGCAACGCAGACAGAGATGGCAAATTCTCCTGATGGTTCAGCTCATTAATAAGACATAATAACATGACTCGTGAAGCTGCTAGCAATATCTAGTATTTAGATATCGATAAATCCAAATTTCTCTAACTATACATTTCAAAAGCGAAGCGCGACCGAACCTTGAAGACCGATTTAGTTTTTCACTGGTTTAGATAGTTTAGTTTTAGTCATTAAAATATACACCTTTTAATTATACACTCGATATCTCTTATGTTCCTGAATAAAAATATTAATGAAGTAAATGTCCTCGGTTCCGAAACCTCCGTTTGTACACACACATGGACGCACGTGTATGCGGCGGTAAGTTACTAGGAAAGCGAATACAACAGGTGGTCTTTCTTTTTGTTACCTAAGTTAGAATACACATTTGGAACTTTGCCGACAAAGACAATACAAGGTTACTCTGATGACGGTCACACCTCTACAGCTCCAATATGAGACAAGTATACGATGACTCCCTCCTGGTCAGAGCCGCAGGACCTGCGGCAGACTGCGGGTGGATCCAAAAACCCTGTAACGGGACGAGAGGTGGCCAACGAAAGACTTCTAAGAGTCGATAGAAAGACTTAAAAATGTTATGGAAAAAAAATATGAACTTAACCTTTGCGAGAATATTATCCTTTTTTCACAAGTAGCGAAAACATTGTGTGAATTGTGTTTCGCCCAGACTGCCACTGGAACCGTGGCCGTATTGTAAATGACGAGTATTAATGTAATTACCGAGCACGCGGTTACTGCTAATTGTTTGAGATAAGACGTGATGGCCGGGAATTGAACCGCCACCCCCAGATTACTTGCAGATTTATTACGCGTTGTTAATTACCTACGATCTTGAAATGAATCAAAGGGAAGAATATATATACTCCACATCTCGGAAATATAAATTCCATGTTCAAATCGTCGTGCCGTAGAGACGAACATGTACATATACTCTAATATACGTGCGAGTGAGACGCACGATCGGGTTCAAATACGACTCATCCGTCCGATTGAAGCGGTCAGCTCGCTGCCGGCCGAGCTTCGCATCGTGCTGCCGGTGATAGCATTGCGGCCATCACTCGACGTGGTCGTTACGGTTGTTAGGATTAGTTTAGTGCGAGTAGAAAAAGCTCGCAATTTATTCTGAAATAATAAATAAACGTTTTGTAAAGTGGACGCCACCGTTCGCTTCCCGCGAGCGGCGGCGCCCCGCCCGCCTGCGGCAGCGCACTGCGCGACGAGGTCACAGCCTCGTCTCCGGAGCTACTCGCGAGGCCCCGAAGGTAGACCGGACGCGACGTGTACATTCAATATTGTAAATATAACGAAATGCTTCCCGCCTTATTTGCGCAGTTGCAACGTATTTGCATCCTAGGGTCACGTACGACAAGACTCGTTTTTGAGACTCTACCCTGAGTATCCGCCGTACGAGCCGTGGCCCGCACTGATACTGTAGAGGGCGAGTCGTTTTATGTATTTTCTAGATAGACGTGAGAGTCGCCAATAAAAGTATTTACTTGCGATTATCATGGATTAAAACAGAAACGTCCCAAGTCGACGAGGTCAACACTCATGCTAATGTTGCCGTCGAGGTATTTTCCTCCATTTTATTTGTATTTATTAGGCGGGCAGGGAGGCTGTTTAATATTAATCTATGCCATGAATACATTACAGATGTCGGCATCGGCGTGCAATTACGGAATTCTTCCGAGTTTTTGTCGACGGCGGACGGGCGCGCTGCTCACGAGACTCCGGCTCGCGTGCTCCCAGATACCATTTTGTACGGACGACCTGAAATTTGTAAGATTTCAGGTATTTTCTAGAATTTCAAAGCCACTTACAATACAACCCATAGAAAGCGTACTTCACCCGAAACATAGGGTTTACTTTACTGATCCGATGAATACAAAGAGAGTATCCGATGAATACACGAACGGAAGTAATAACGGCATCGGCCACACACTACACACAAATAATACGTGAAAGGTTTCATTACGCAAAATTATCCTTTGAATTTCCGACAATCCTTAAATGAAGTCGACTGTGCATGGCGACAGTGCGATAGCCCGAGGGAGAACACGGACGGGATTATCACAGTCGCCTATTCCGGAAAGGGCGGCCTCCAATATCGATTGTGTGCCGAGAGCGCGACCATCTCCCGCTCCGCTGTCTCCTTGCTCCTCGTCCAGTCGCGTTAGGGAACGTTCACATTATGCCCTCGTGCCAAGTCCCTGACGCCGCAAGCAAAAAGCACAGAGTTTCAAATATGTCTCCTTACAGAATTGACCTGCTTTTTCCACTTTCTACATCGTCATCGACCGCTTATATATCGATGGGACTTCGATAACTAAGTTTAAGACCTCATCGTGTATAGAGCGAGCAGCAGGCGGAAGTACGTAGACGTGCCGCCAGATGCCGCTCTCTATAACGTATCCGCGCTGGACGAGAAGGACCCGGGTCACATTGCACAACACTCCACGTGATCCAAGAACCACAGCATGGTTAGAACATTTAGAGAATCATGTAGGCCCTCTCTGAGCTTATCGCTTTGCACCGATGAGTGCGTCGCCTTTCCTCCGTTGCACCACTCGCGGGACAATGAAGTGCTATAGACGTTAACCTGGCCTCGCGGTGCTCCTCTACCGTTTCTTCCCGAGAGATTCCCGGCTCCTTATGACAATTAACTTTTTAAGTAAATCGCAAAAAGAGTCCTCTTCGATGTCGGCAGCGAACGGGGGCCTCCTCGGCCGTCGCTAGTGCCCCGAGGCAACGCCGCCTACGTACCGTGGATATATCATGTACAATAGCAGTGTGTTCACGTTACGCTGACCGCACGGGACTCACCGTAATGCGAATCGACGTATAAGCAACTCTGAACTGTGAAAACGTCCGTGTGTTTTTAATATCTCCAGTCATAGCTCCAGCACTCGAGCCAGGAACCCGCGCGGCCTTCTACCGACGTCACCCCGGTCCACACGATCCGGCCGTTTTTTGCAATTCATTACCTTAATAAAGATATAACTTAATTATTTCACAAAATAATGACATCCGTAGCGTAGCTGTACAATGAATTGTATACGAGGGTCCTGAGAGGCACAAGGGTCGTTTCAATTCGAGGGTGAACGGCTCGGTTTATTCGTTTGCGGTGGGGGACGGAGGGCGCGCTACGGTGGCGGGCGAAGTGGATAACTTGAATAGTTTTATAGAGCTCCACGTTTACCACCACCGGGGCATCTCCGAGTGCCGGGTCTGGGATCCGAGGCAAATACGAGCGAAATATAAAAAGCCAAATGCGCAAAAATAACTAAATTCATCATTCGATGTCAGTTTTATGGAACGTGTGGCTCAGACTCGGGCTTTCTTCTTATTTCCCGGGCTCCTTGTTACGAGAAACGTCCAGATCTGCGGTGAGGGACCGATCCCGTTCAGTACATTTTCCGAGGGCTGCATAGAAATAATATAGTCTTGCGTTTGTTATCCGGACGGCTAGGGAGTCGTGCGGCGGGCGGTGGCTATATTCCCCGAAAAATATAATCTCGAACTCATCAAGGCGAAAGTAAACCGGCTTTTTGTAGACATGCGAGGCCCAGCTCGGAACATTTCATCGCCCATTGGGACCGGGGCCAAACGCAAGCTTATCTCGTAATAAAGTAATTTCTCTATTTCTATGCAGAGCGTCAATCACCATTACTTCGGGCGGCGCGCGAGCGCGAGTACTTACACATCGAGATGTCGCTTGTTTACTCCTTGTTTACATTCAATCGTAGTTTGTTCTTTTTACTTAGCTAAAAATGAAAATGTTTATGTGTTAAAAAACATAAATAACAAATGCATAATAATGAGCACACTCCTGTCCACCGCTCTATAAATGCACCTGACAGCTTAAATGTAAAGTTATGCCAGTTGCGGTCAATTTATTCAGTTTAATTTTCATATTGGTTGATTCAGAAGCTCTCGTTCAACATCTACCATAACGTAATCACAGTTATGTTAAACAAAGGTCTGTTTGTGGGCGGCGGGGGTCGGGGAAGGGGTCTACTGAAAACTAAACAATAAACACTAGTGATAAAAGTATACTATATACGCAGTAAAAGATGGTTCAGCGTTGCTCCACTAGGCCGCCCTTCGGCCGGGCGTTGGCCTAATGTGACAAACATGACATAGTAATCCACCTTATAACCACATTATAGCAAATAAATGAACAGTGATTCTGACCGTCTCAGTCCTAAAAAACATTTTCTACCGGCCTTCAATAGGGCGGATATAATTACTAATTCGCATTAACAGTAACATAACAATTCCTACTGCCCTATTAGAGGTCGCTCGCTGGTTGGTGGCCATGGGCGGCAGCGGCCACTTACGACCCCTGCTCGCCTGCTGCTCGTTTGCACGGTCTTCATATAAAAAAGAAGTGTGTGTGTATAGTGGAGTCGTCATGTCCTTAGTCTTATATAGAGACGAAATGAAATACTGAACAAGAAGTACCCACTAGAACCGTTCTGCTCGGTTTACCAGCCAAGGTTATTAGCACTTCGATAAATAATCAATGACGCTCTCGGTGCAGGAGATTCGTTACAGACACAGCGATGTCTTGAGTGACTCACGTTCCTCCCTGGTCGCATTAGGCTGCTTGTGGTCCACACTCCCACTCGCTAGGCAAGCAGCCCTGCGCGGTCCGGACCGGAAACAGCCGCGGTAAACGATAGGTTCCCATTCTCGTTTGCTAGAAAAATTACACGTCAACCCACCATTACTGTGCGAGCAGGATATGGTGGAACCTAATATGGCAGGGTTGCCCGCCTTCTCTTCCCGAATATTCTTATTTTCATCATTAACCGGAAGCAGCAAAGCTTCATCTACTACTGGTTATCAATATACCCTCGTTCTTGTCTGGCTACTTCACGTTCCGACAGAAGACGGCAATGGAACTCTCCTGTTTTCCAGCAAGAACAAGTGCAACATCCCTTTCGCGGGGAAAATGGTTGTGAAGAGTTTTAAGTAAGTTAATTACACCGGGCGTTGCCTTACGGATGTCGGATTGCGAAAGTTACTTGCGGATTGTTGCCAAATAAATAATCCTTAAATTTAATGAGAGAAACTAATGAAATATTTTCAATTAATATTCCAATAACATCTTTCCTTGAAGTGGATCGCTATCTAGCAACAGATTAGTTATCTATTTGTTTGTAGCCCCTCCGTCCGCAAGTCGGATCCTACTGAAGTAGCAAGATCAAATACTGACTGCAGTCATACAGAAGATGTTGAATTGATAACAGAAAAGTATGATCGATTTTAGAAATTTGTAAAGACACAAAGCTCAGCTCAGCTCGTTTCAGCTCGAGTATGCTTCACATAAGTTACATTTGACTGTAGATACCGAGTGCAGCCCTTGCACGACTGCATACAATATTTGCACCAATAATAAATAATGTCAAAGCAATGATGTCGAAGTCTCCCCGCGGGCTCGCGCATCATTGCACCTCATCGTACCCTGTTAGGAAATAAATGTTTTAATGTTGAATCTAAAATGGAACCGAGGTCATTCGACGATTCGCCCGCGACGACTTTAAGGACAGTCAAATAAAACTACGGAACAAACTCGAAGTTTGTTGTCGAGGACCGAATTTTCTTACACGGAAAAAAGAACTTTGATTAATATATCTCGATACAAGCGTCCACAGTCGCTGCACTGGCACACAACGGGAAAAGCTTTGATCTCGCGCGAGGAGGGATTACAGAGACGGGCAATTAAGGCAAAGATCGTCGGTTCGTACGGACCGGGACTCCGCCGTCACGGTCGGCTTCGTGGGCCGCGCGAGGTGCCGAGTGCGCCAATGTTATAAAACAAAATATACATCATGGCCTGATGAAAACCCGGTCACGGTGTACAACAAGTATCGCGGAGTATGCTGTACTTCTACACGAGTACAGAAAAGGCCTGTTTTTAACAGAGTTGTATTGTTTTACAATAAAGGTGTTAATAAAGTCCATCAGGCCGGCAACGCGTCGTGACGCCTCTGGTGTTAGCGATCTCCATCAGGTGGCTCGTCTACTTGTTTATCAATTAAATGATATAAAAAAGCCGTTTAAGCCGCTATGATCTACTTCGCTTGACCGACACAATGACCCCATAACCCTGGAGCGCGTCGGCGGCCGTCGCTCGGCCCGGCCTTCAGGTATCCCCAGCAACAGGTAGCTACTCCCCGACGTGGACGGATTACTTACTCACGGGCCGCTGCTGGCTGGCGGCCGCAGGCACATACATATATTATACTCCACGTCGTATCAATAACAATAAAATGATCAGTTAATTCTGAGCGTTTTACTGATTCGTATGACAGTTATTAATATGTAATACATTTTGATATCGCAAATTTTAGCTTTTAGGATAAAATACTATTTTATAAATATACTGAAAGCGTCACTTTTGAAGTTCATTCGATCTGAAAATAATCAACTTCTGCTGGACGTCAAAAGCAGACCCGGTGTCTCGCTCGAGCCGTTCTCGGCGGAACGGTTGCGTCCTCGGGTCATTCTGACTTCTTGTGGAAGTCGATAGTTCGAGTGATTATCTTAATATCTCCGCCCACAATAAATATTATCATTAGGACAGAAAAAGAGGTATCGGCGAAGTCGGGAATCAATAAAAAAATAGGGCAAACTAATTGCAGCGGAAATGTGTGGCAAGCGACCGCTGACGCAGCGCGTGAGCAGCACGACTGTTTTGTAACGACCATTTACTTACTAGGCGAAACTTTTAATGTCTTATAATATAGTAACGGAGTCATCGAATTATCCACGAAACACAATCGTATCATCTAAGTAGTAGCGACAGAGCAGGGGAGGGTTCCTTTATTTAGATCGCTTCCTTAAATTTTCAAGAGTCTATTTCCAACTTTATACATTTGTAAAGACCTTCGTGCCCTCAGGGTTCGATAAATCATTATCAAATTATATAATTAATCATTACAAAAGTGTGATGTTATGAATATATTGATTTACATTTCGTAACAAAGTTAATCATTTAGTACATGTGTACTAAATATATAATAACCATTAGCTTAAAACTTTCCTAAGTCGAACTCGAGCGTATACATATAATAACAGCACGTGGATGATGCCTAGATTACTAATTTCTTGAAGAATCAGGAGAGCCCGCGAGCCCCGCGCCGTGAGGTTAGAGGGGGGAGAGGGGAAGGCTCCCGGCCTGCGCTCGGGCCTTCTATTTCAGTAACTAGCAATATCCACTAGCCTGCCTCAAATGAGTAAGTGTGGATACGTCCGTCCTTCATGTCCGCCGCGCGCCTTCGACGTGAGGATCACTTCGGGACAGCCGCAACGCAACGAGGACGTTAACGAAATATAAAAGATAATGTGAGAAACTTCGTACAATATCCTTAATTAAAACCTAATCACGCATGACGAAGTAGCCGCGCCGCCGAGCGATATTAATTTATTCAATAGATGTTAGCGACGGACCAGCTCCCAAACGACGCGGGCACGCGGGCGACGGCCACGTGCACGGCGAGTAGCGATCAGTGTTTCTAATTATTGATTGTTACATAAGAGAAGAAATGTAATAGAATTAACAAATTGTTATAATATTATTTGTTTTCTTGAGTTCTTACCGGATTTCTAGTTTGTATTCGGTTACGAACAACCCGCGACTCGACGATCGTCTCGTACCGGACGACACCTTTCTGGCGACATTTGGCACCCCTTCCAATATTCTCTGAATACCATAGTGATGCTGACGGTGCTCGCGGAATGACTTTAACTAAATGTGTCGATACTTAAACTGATCTGACGAGTAGACGTATGGAAGCCGAATACAACGGTGCGCGCACCGCTTCTTAATATCCTATATTGTTACCGAAGTTGTACCTCGGTAGACGAAGTTCACTGACCGACGAGCCGGCCCGCGCTCGAGGACGCGCTCCACCGTCACCGTCACCCGTCTACCGACATTGACGGCAACTTTTTTTTTATGTTAGGTGAGCAGCAAACGAGCTGGCAGCGGTCACGAGTGACCGAATGAGTGAGTGAATTCGGTTAATAGGTTAGTAATAGGACTGCAGGAATGAGACTGTTAAGAAAATTAGTCCAGTTAGTATTTGTTAGTGTAAGTGCAGTTAGTATTTGTTAGTATCCGCCCTATCAAAGGTCTCTCACAGATGCGTCACTACTCTTGAGGACTGAGATAGTCGCCTCAGGTATACATATGGACCGGCATTCACACCCTTCAAACCGAAAAACAAAGTGTAAAAACAATTGCTTCACGGCAAAAATGGGTGTGGCGGTGGTACTTCCCCGGGCGAACCGTATACAGGTCCTACCACCTCCCAAACTTCAGCTAAATACGAGAGCAACAGACAGAGAGAGAACCAATTGAAATTACTTTATGAAGAAATAATAAAAGCTAACCATTGCGGATATCGGATGGAAGCTCGTAGCCACAAATGGATATTGAGCAGCCGGCGCTCTTACTTTGCTTCAGGCACAAATAGCTACAAGACACTTTAGGTCGTTCACTCGGACTCGGGGCTCTTCCGCAGCTGCGGCAGGCCGGAGCCGGCGACTCCGGACACTGCCCCCGGCGGTCCCTCAGCGGACTAGCGCCCGTTCGGTGTCGCTACGTTTTTCAATCAATACGTCAAATCAACGTCAAAAAAGATAAACATCTTTACAAATTACTTGCAATTCGGGGCTCCGAACGATCACGCCGTATTCCGTATGAATATCAGAAATCCTATCAGTAACCTGGTGTAAAATGAGGCAGTCGTCCCGTGCGATACGGACGTCGGACCGGGTCGTGTGGGAGCGCTTTAAGGAAGATGAAACGTTAACGAGCGTGTTTCTCAGGATTAGTCGCGTTTATTACAATTTGCGAGAACAGCCTCCGTTTCGCGGCGCTCCTGAGCTTAAATTGCGAGTGTAATCTCCGGGACGGCGACCGGCGTTTGTTTATATTGTTAACAATGTAATACAATTATTGTTATTTTACATGTATACTTTTAAGTAACCGTTACAGATCGTCCAAGATGTATATTAAATGATACTGAACGGTGTGCGCCCAGCGGAGCCGCCGGCGCCGCGCGCACTGCCGCTGGCAGGCGGACGTCTCCGGTGTGCCATTTACTTATATATGTTTACAATCGGAGCGGCCGTCGGAGATAAAATATTTTTTAGAAGAAGCTGTCTGCGGCAGAGAGAGTGCGTGCGTGCGTACGTGCGTGCGTGCGTGTTTGCGTGCGTGTGTATGTATGTATGTATGTATGTAACGAATAGACTTAAAAACTACTGGACCGATTTCAAAAATTCTTTCACCATTTGAATGCTACATTATCACTGATAAACATAGGCTACATTAATTACAAGAAAACAATGAGGATCCTTACTAAAATGACAATAATGTAACCCAAAGTGGAAAAAAAATTACCTTAAAATGTCTTTCATCGCATGCGCTGCGAAAACGATTGGTGATACAACAAAAAAATGTTCTACAATATTAAAGAGCATATCAATATCTACAAAAAATGATGCGTTAGCATATGTCAAACTATTGTAGTTATGTCACTATAACTACCGTTTAACATTTTAAAAGTTGTTTGAAATTCCGACCAAAATCAGACCAAGTTATCCATAGCTTTGCATTGATCCTTATCCAAATAACTCATTTCATAAGCAAGACTGTTTCAATACCTATAAATTTCCGTTTAGTTTATTCAA
>DWDX01004227.1:0-11977 GCA_018245675.1 Agara michaeli
ATCTTTTTTTAAATCAACATTTAAAATTAAATATATATCACATGACGACAGTGCATTTCTGCGTAAGTTAAGGCTGTAATCGACCGCACCGCTCTCCAATAAGTGGTAAGGGAGATAAAGGTAAGAGCCAATTAGTACGTCGATCGTTTTTAGGAGCGCTGAAGGCGGGGTTACCGACTGTGATCTAATGAAAACAAACGACCAAATGCTGGCTTACAAATATGTAAGGAGCATAGCTAATGGCACTGACACTGCTCTAATAACGGTTCCTGAAGAATAAACGATTGTCGATAATCCCTACGCTGCAGTAGCTGCCTACAGAATCCATGACATCTTGCACTAAAGGTAACTCAATCAAGAAATTGTGTTTAATGTAAACTTTTCATCCTACGCTCCTGAAAATTTTCTTTCGCGTCTTGACCTGGTTTTGCTCTCACTTTCGGCGGAGTCCACTTCTCGCCCTAATGGGGAACATTAAATTTATCTGTTACAAATTACCTACAGACGCTAGTACAAACAAATTTCATATTGTGATGAGGCCGGTATCTAAGTAGTTAATCATTATACCTGATATAATCCGCTTTGATCATGATTACAGTTATTTCAGTAAAGACGAGCTTACCGCTATAATATATACTTGCGTCATGGACGGTAAGGTAACATTGTGTAACGAATCTTGTATGATATTCTCATGCCTACATCACTCGAGCGCACAGATCAGAAACCTTCACTTTATAACTCCATCAAATAATTTATACATTGTGGCATTATATGCTTTGTTATTTAATTTTTATGTAACACTTTATCGATCCCGACTCGCATAGTTCTTTGTACAAAACGATAAAATCACTAACTTTATACATTACACAACATTACATATGTACATTATTACTTATAGGCTTACAGACGCAGGCCCTGCACTAACATTTCCTACGTCAGGTGTATCATGGATCAATACTAACTTAAGTAAACAATTATTGACATTCAAAGTTACATAAAGAATATATAGCTGGAGAAAAGTAGCGTAGCTAACAAAAGTATAAAAAGTATTTATTGTCATACCTTCTATGCCTTCAAATTTATCGACATAAGCTTCGACATTTAAATTTACAAACTACATCCTTTTTTCTACAAAAGAAAAATATATTTTTGTTGTACGAGTATTTCAATAGTACAACGCAATATTGTTAGATAAATACTGATTGGTTCCGTCGGTTTACATGTCTATCATAAAGTGTCAGCAATATGTACACATCGCACGCGCTTGTCGTCTGGGATTCCAATTGAATATCTTCTTATTGTTCAATGCAATTCATATCATGAGACCTCGTTACGAGTAGAATACTTGTATACATTGTCGTTGGCAGCATCGTATATCTATTTACGTTACTGTATGTATTCAGTATAAACGCACTCCATCAATACCGTGGCAAACTCTGCAAGTGTTAGATCTTTAATACAAAAATGCACGACGGTCAGAGCCGAGGTTTCCGTTCACTCATCAGAGCGAGCCGATTGCTAATGATTATTTACAATCGCCATACATTACCAATTAGTAACGAAAAGTAAATTACTCACTCTACGCAGTAACAAAATAGACTCGCGCTTTTACGATAACGACAGACGGACACATCAATTTCATTTCCAAACACATACGTATGTATGTCGAGCGTACATCCATCAAGTAATCTCTGTGCGTTAGGAATTCATCCCCCGTCCGTACGCTGGGATCCAATACATCTTCACAACCGTTTTTACCGACCTACGTATTTTCGATGAAGTTTTATCAAACTGACAGCCAACAGAAGGCGTATTGAAGGGATATTAAAGAGTTTGATTGTCATATAGAAATGCGAGGATTCAAATGATCCCGTGAAATTCCAATTCTATTTATTATAATTTTGTCATATGTGAGGCTCAAAGACAAAACGTTTATTTGATTGCCAGCGACATGCAAATGTCGCTGGCAATCAAACTAACTCACCATTGCTCTTTCCTCCCCAGTGCAGTGCCCACACAAACACACAAACCTATCCGATCATATGTCAGTAAATAATGATAATTAAACTTTATTTTAAATAACATTAGCTAACATAGATAAATACATATAATTTTCTACAAATCCTCTTAGGAGAAATAGCTTGCAGACTTGCCCTGGTCGAAGAGCTACCGGCAGTGGCGCTCGGCGAACTAAGCACGTTCTCGTACAACACAAAATCGCTCGATCCCTCGCTTCAGCGTTTGTTTAACAAAGCCTTTAACGCCACTTCGCTACGTCCGGCCCCAGCGGCGGACGCGCGGAGTTTCCAAGCGTTCTAATGACACCGTTTTTTCTTCGTTCGAAAGGATGAGACGAAATAAATTTTACGGATCTCATCTTACGTACGGATAAACTTTTCCTTTCTTATCTTATCTCGTTAAGTATTCATAGCATCGCTTCGATTGTTTGATAGTTTCGGCGTTACCAGAGGCGGCTCCTCAAAGAGGTATCGGCTAAACAAAATAAAAATATTAAAATGTCTTGAATCCTGAAACTCGAAAAAACTATTTTATTCGTAATACATTTGCTATTAAAAAGAAATCATGCTCATCGTTAACGCTGAACGCAACCGGCCGCGTGTACGTGAAGATCATAAAAGTGACGGCGGCGAAAATGTTTTCAGAATACAACGTGGAAGAGTACTTACACGTGTTCCTAGTACGAATATGCCACCAACAATGAACGTGTCATTTTTAATAGCAGGAATTAACGCAAGAAGATTATTTTTTCTACATAGTTTTGTTTCAACTATCATTTATAGCGAGAAGGTCTTAGGCCACAGCCGGCCAAGTGTACATTGGCAGACTTCACACAGCTTGGGAAATATTTATATAGCATCTCTAAGCGGTGCAAACCACTAGGCTATCACTGCTTCCAGTTATAGAGTAGTAGCTATATAATAATTTTCGTGTAAAGTATAGGTGAGATGTTTATAAATAAAACTGTTCAGTGGTAATTAATCAAAGTTATTTTTGTTTATCTTCGCGTATGATCTCGAATACACAAAGAAACGTAAGTGCAACGAAATGAGGATAAACAATGCAAATAGGTGACGGCCTCGCGCTTTGAACGTATGCGCAGACATGAAACAATCGTATACTTGTGTTAAAGTGCAACGACGGCATACGTAATTGTTTTAATATTTGCACGTGCATTGCAGTAATAATAATAATATTAATAACTGAGGACAATTCCACAGCCGGCTCTCAGATAGGCGATTGAATGCCCGTGTTTTTTACGACCAGGCACAGAACAAACAAATGTGTTCACACAAAATGTTTGTCCTCGTTGGGAATCAAACCCACGACCTCCGGTTTTCGCAGTCAGGGTCTCTAACCTCTCGATCGAGAGGCCAGACGACAGCAGCAACATATTGTAATATTGCAACACGCACACTGAACAGCGACCCCGTGATGACATTCGTGTACCAAATAGCCACTGATTCAACCCACGTTCCGTCCCACTGCTGGGCACCGGTCTTCTGCAATACTGAGAGGTCTGCAACACCCTCCCCCGCGCAGGTGACAACGGCCCGATATTGACTCGTACGACAACCTGTCACGTGTGGTTATCATAAGACTAAAGCCATACTGCATAATTGCTAATCTTTTTTCTCTTATTTTAAGAGCGCTGGAAGGTTTGGTTTACCCTTGTTTTTTCTTCTACTGAAGCCTGAAAGGAACAAAGCTGATATATAACGTCCAATATATGTATGCGCATGTGATATAATATCTTAAAATGTATTCATTATTTTAATTGTAACCCAGTGCAGATTGACAGAGATTCGAGTTCGTCAAGTATCCACTAGATACGGTTTAGTCAATAAATTGCCATTACTGTTTAATAAACAGTCAAAATCTCATCGTTAAAACCGAAAGTAAACACCTCTTAGTGATACACAGCAGAACCGGCTTTACGGGACGATTACCCCAAGTTTCGGGGCACAATTAATCTGCCCCTTCCCTTTCAGCGCCACCGCTCTCATATCCGGCAGAAATAAGCCTACCCACCTCTGAAACGGATGACAAAGTCATTAGGCAGTTTGGGAGCAAAGGCAATTATGTCGTGTAAAATGGCTTGATTTATGACATCAAAACATTTTAAAGCTATAGTATAGGTATTCAAAAGTAAAGTACAATCTGCTTCTAACTAAGGCAATGTACTGGTAAAAATAAAAGAAAAATCGATGAAACCAACCTTTATATATAAAAACTTAAAAAACCGCGCCATATTCCGTTTAACCGTACTATGTAAAATATTTTTCCGGTTATACTGCATATAACATATAACTTTGTCATTTCATTTCCGTTCTCAATTGTAGCAACGCCTGTGTGAACCTAAGTATCTTAGGTCAGATACTTACAAATACTAATTACACTCATACTAAAATATAGGTATTAATGGTAATCTCTGCTGCCAAAGAATACTGTTAGTATTATTTACTTACTATTATACTACTTGTCAACGGATACCGAGCGAACCGACTGATATCAATAACCATATTCCTCTCGAGGTCGGTGGTGGGTGAGGCTCGCTCGTTTGCTTCTTTCTTAAAATAAAAAATTATGTTATCATTGTTCGTCGCGGATAGAATTGACGGCGGCACGAACGTCCCTTAAAATTATTTCAAAGAAAAAATTCGATCAGCTTCTGACCTGAACGCTCAATTTATTTACCCCTTTTTTTAGACGACCCTTTTACACTGAAGAGATCCGTTGTTCTTGTGATCCATTCACTGATTTTATCTTGTATCTTATATCATTACATGTATTTGAAAGTTAAATATCACACGCCATAATGACGAGCCAAAACGTGCGAAGAAACCTGCATACTACTACTACTTTTTTTTCTTAGGTTCTTGAAATAAAGCAATGAACCGAATTTATTTTATATCATTTGGTAATGTGAAGCGGTAGGTGTGAACTCTTGAAGTGCGAAGTGTAGCATACATTATTAGCCGTCGTGTGATTCCCTTTTGTATACGTCTTTTTTTGTAAGCGATATTGTTAAGTGTACTTCGTCGTTATTTAATTTTTTTGTGCTAATATGAACCAAAAAACACCTCATTCGGCGCTCGATGCGCAGACTGTTGCATAATTTATTGAAAATCTTATCTTATCGTAACCATATCAATAATATCATATAATAATCACAATCAATAATCAGGAAGTGGAAGTAGAACGGTTGACATATTTATTTAATATGCTACATTCATGTACCGTCCACTAAAAGTTATTAATATTCGTAATGTATTGCAATTGTCTCGCCCTCTTATATGGGAGAGTATGAGGATTTTTTCTTTCGTTTAAAACCAAAAGGATGAAACATTTTTTGGATTACAATATCGCGTGAGGAAAATTTGTTTTACTAAAATCGTAACTAACTTTAACTCAAGTATTATAAGCTAACTTCTACGTAATACATTATACGCAGCACTTCTATACAGTAATCGGATTACCGTTCGACAAAGCTCACACAACGATGCATGGAGCACCTTGAAGTACCCCAGCACTTGAATGGCTGATAGTTTAGCTCTGATCTCCACGGCTGAAGATGCTCCCGATTCAGTATGCAAACTACGTGAAATTCGCCTCGGAACCAAACCTCACAGGCCAAGGTGCAACGGGAACTTACAGAGCTAGTACAAGGCTCAAAAGCGATTTGCTGAGTACTAGCTTATTTTGTGAAAGAAAATGTACAAAACCTGAAAATGAATGCACCGTTGCATGTTTATTATATTTTTCGAATTAATCCAAGTTGAGCTGTTATTTAGTTTTCCTCAGTCTTAATATGAGATGTAGCAAAGGAGACTTAAAAACTAGAATTAATATTAACTTACAAATTTTGGTAATACGATCACTTCAAACTTGACCGGCAAAAAGTTGCCGTTTTATAAACAGGGATCGTGTTTATAAAACGGCGACGAGTTGAACAATTTATCGAACGAATGACTTTTTTTAGCTTCAAGTGCAATACTTACAATATTAATATAAATCAGAAATGCGGCTACATCCGATTTGTCGAAATGCTTTTCTCGCGATCCATGCGCCACGAACGGAATCTCGCCAAGCGGCAAATAAATGAGAAGTTAATCGATACCAAGAAGATTAAGATAAAAACATTATTACGACGTATGAGTGGTTCTATTTCGGCCACTACCGAGTCGCTTAAGCGTATTGATACCGCCTAGCCAAATTTTCCCAGAATGATAATATAACACATACATACAATATGGCCATGCCTATTGCCCTTCCGAGTAGGCCAGACGCTAAGGATTTCCAGCGCCTATAATGCAGAAACAGAACAGAATCTTCTACTTTCGCATCTTCTACTCTCGTCAAAGTCGATATACAGGTTCGTCCACTTTCCACAAAATACTTTTCAATCGTCGTACCTTTCGCGGCGATCGAAGCGGCTCTCCGTAAATCCATTGTTCGATACGTATCGATGGAACACGATAGGTTTTAAACGTGACACAATATCATACCTACTAGGCGAGACCGGCCAACAAAAAGTAGCAAACGTAAATAGGTAGTATTAATGACGGTAGGTTCTGAATAGCGCGATCGATGGTGGAGCCGGTCTCGCACAAAAAACACGCGAGCTGCACACAAGGCCGCGGTCAAGTGCGCTGCATCGCTTCACGAGTTGCGACCTGACATGTACCCGGAAACGTCCTCTAGCTTTCCTAAATCACTGTTTAATACGTTCAGAAATAATAGACAACATTTACTAATAATAAAAACGCCAGTTTACGATAAGACCGTCATATAGCGTAGCTTTAAATAGGTACCTAATACAATAGATGTCGAGTCGCTTTGAAAATGTATTTTATTACTATTAGTTTCCGAACCGAATAGCGGGTATAACTATGTATAAGTAATTTTAATATGAACACGTATAACTAAGTTTATTGCAGTAGGCACTGACGTTTCCTTTTCATATACATAATACACCACCGCAACACAATTACAAAGTCCAAAGGTTTTAGAATTTGTTTATGAAATATCGAATATATTATAATTTGTAGTAACATTATCTTGTCACTAGAATTATCATATCGTGCTAGGATCTTTAGATAAATCGTAGTAACAAGTGAAATATGATGCAATGGTTTTATAAAAAGTTAATTTCATGAAGCCAAAGAATATAAGTATATTTTTTTACATATTACACAATCTCTGCGACCACGTCACCGTGTCGGTCGAAAGGTAGAGTGTGTAGAATGTGTGTGCGTGTAGAGAATCACATTTTACATGTAACTGCTCATTCTAGTGCACGATTTTGATTTAGAAGGCGAGTGATAAAGTCGGTAGAGATAGATTCAAGCGACGATACTTCAATCGAATCGGACACGTACTTTAAAGGATTATAGCAATAAAATAGATTTTAATAAAAAATATTATTACGAATGAAAAGATCAATTCGTTCTCGCCATGTAATAACAACATAAAGCCGTCCGATTCCAAATCAGGCAATAAAACGCTCGTGCTACGGTAGCTGGACAGCTGATCAATGTACGTATGTATACATATTACATGTATGTATGTATACATATTGCATGTATTACACGAAAAGCGAACTTATTCGACGCCTGTCGACCTCATCTGAAGAAAAGGTCAAGCAGCTATTGACACGGGAGCAGCTAGGGGACAGGAAGCCGTCGGAATATCTAAGAGTCCTGCAAGATTTGGCTGCATCATCCAACATACCTGATGGATTTTTAAGGACACTATGGAGCGACCGGCTACCCAAAAGTACCCAAACTGTCCTGGCATCTCAGCCCACCCACTCTTTAGAGCAGTTAGCGGAACTTGCAGATCGCATCCATGAGATCACTTCGCACACACACCAGGTGGCGTCGACTTCATACAATCCAGCGCCCCTTCACCCTTCGAGTGAGATCGCTGAATTGAAGAAAATGGTGGAGCATCTGGCGATTAAGTTGGACGAGCATACGCGTGCAGGCAACTCCTATTGTGAACGTTCCAGACCTACGCGACGCCGCCGTCCTTCGTCACGTCCACGTACCAGATCCCGCTCCAACTACGAGAAATACCCTTTGTGTTGGTACCATGCAGTACATGGAGATAAGGCGAAGACTTGCATGAAGCCCTGCGATTTCGGAAAAGCGGGAAAAGCCATGGGGAATCGTTAATGGCGACCGACGACTGCCCCGTTTCCTCTGGTCGCCTCTTTGTCACTGACCGCAGCTCCAATACCCAATTCCTCGTGGACACGGGCAGTGACCTTTGTGTATACCCTCGATCTGCGCTTCGTGAACGTCGGACCAAATCGAAGTACCAACTGTGCGCGGCTAATGGAACCGTAATCGACACGTTTGGCTTTATTAATTTACATCTTAATTTAGGCCTTAGACGTAATTTCGCTTGGCGCTTTATAGTTGCAAATGTAACCAAAGCCATCATAGGGGTAGATTTTTTATACCATTTTAATTTAGTAGTAGACTGTCGTAATCAAAAGCTTATAGATAACACTACAACTTTAGGTACAGACGCAAAATTTGCTAATGATGAAATTTTTTCCATAAAGGTAGTGACTGGCGACTCACGTTTCCACAACATCTTAAATAGCTTCCCGGAGATAACACGGCCAGCAGGTACGGTGCACAGTATTTTAAAACACTCGACAGTACACCACATACGCACCACACCCGGGCCTCCCATTTCATGTTCACCGAGAAGATTGTCGCCGGAAAAGCTGAAAATCGCGAAGCAGGAATTCCAACTTATGTTGGATAACGGGACTGCGCGACCTTCCGAGAGCCCTTGGGCATCTCCTCTCCATCTGGCGCCCAAAAAGAATAACGACTGGAGACCTTGCGGCGACTACCGAATGCTGAACGCGCGCACGATTCCAGACCGTTATCCAATCAAGCACATACAGGATTTCGCCCATTCCATTTCAGGATGTACCATCTTTTCGACCATCGATTTGGTAAAGGCGTACAACCAAATCCCAGTGAACTCTGATGACATCCAGAAGACCGCGATCACGACGCCCTTCGGTCTATACGAGTTCCCGTATATGACCTTCGGGTTACGGAACGCCGGTCAAACGTTCCAACGTTTTGTCGACGAAATGACTCGAGGGCTTGACTTTTGTTATTGTTACCTCGACGACTTTTTGGTGTTTTCTAGGAATAACGAGGAGCATGAGGACCACCTTCGTCAGCTATTCGGTCGAATGAGGGATTACGGTCTCCTTATAAACACCGGAAAGTGCGTCTTTGGGGCAGGTGAAGTCAGCTTCCTCGGATACCGTGTTTCCGCATCGGGAACCAAACCGTTGGAATCTAAAGTCGAGGCTATTAAGGATTTCCCAGTGCCTACAACCATTAGACAACTTAGGCGGTTTCTGGGAATGATGAATTTTTATAGGCGATTTTTACCGCACGCCGCAAAAGTTCAAGCACCCCTAAACGCTCTGTTGGCTGGTTCGGTGAAGGCATCTCATCCGGTTAACTTGAGAGGAGAATTACTCGTTGCTTTCGAGGAATGCAAAGAAAGCTTATCCAATGCCGCGCTGCTAGCACACCCAGATTGTCAGGCAAAGCTTGCAGTGGTGACGGATGCGTCAGATCTGGCAATGGGAGCAGCGTTGCAGCAGTACAAAAACGGCGATTGGCAACCTCTCATGTTCTTTTCACGCAAGCTTAGTCCATCGCAGCAAAAATATTCGCCGTACGATCGCGAATTGCTTGCCATATATGAAAGCATTAAATACTTCCGGCACATGCTTGAGGCCAGACACTTCGTGATTTATACGGATCATAAACCACTAAGCTTCGCTTTCAGTGAGAGGAAGTCAAATTGCTCGCCTCGCCAGTTCAGGTATTTGGACTACATCTCTCAGTTCACCACCGACATACGACACATATCTGGCAAAGATAATGTAGTAGCCGATACCTTGTCGCGTATCGACGAACTGGAGATGCCGATAGACCTATACCTGCTGGCTTCATCGCAAGCAACCGACACGGAGTTAGCTGAACTACTGGCGGACAACAATTCATCTCTGAAACTCCAGAAGTGCCAGTTACCGAATTCCAATGTTGCTTTATACTGCGACACCAGCACCCCTCACATCAGACCTTTCGTAACTGCGCCATTTCGGAAACCACTGTTTAACAGCCTACATAGCTTGAGCCACCCAGGTGCTAGCGCATCTACCAGACTAGTAGCAGAGCGATTTGTTTGGCCTGGAATGCGAAAAGACTGTCGGCAGTGGTCTAAGCATTGTCTGGCATGCCAGCGCGCTAAAGTTAACCGGCATGTATCGACACCTCTTGGCACGTTTAGTTTACCCCCCACCCGGTTTGCTTTTATCCACGTTGACATAGTCGGTCCACTTCCACCTTCCCAAGGTTACCGCTATTGTCTGACGATAGTGGATCGCTTCACACGGTGGCCTGAAGTCGTGCCAATGGTGGACATGACTGCTGAAGCCGTCGGTAAGGCAATAATATCATGGATATCCAGATATGGATGCCCATATGATATTGTCACCGATCGCGGACGACAGTTTGAATCCTCGCTTTTCCAATTTCTTGGAAAAACGATAGGATTCAAGCATCGTAGAACAACCGCGTATCACCCGGCGTGCAACGGCATGGTGGAAAGATTCCATCGGCAACTTAAAGCGGCCATCATGTGTCACAACGATGCTAATTGGTCAGATTTGTTGCCCTTAGTGCTGTTGGGCATCAGAGCTTCGTACAAAGAAGATCTCGGGGCATCCTCAGCCGAATTGGTATACGGCGAACAATTGCGCTTACCTGGCCAATTTTTTGAGAAAGCAGATCTTGGCGACATTGACGTATCAGATTTTGCTTCACGTCTACGTCGGTTTATCGAGAAGCTAAAACCCACTCCGGCATCTCGCCATAACAAAGACAAAGTCTTTATCTATAAAGACCTTCTTTGTTCGAGCCATGTTTTCCTCAGGGACGACACTGTACGCGGAGCTTTGCAACCTCCATACTCAGGTCCTTTTAAAGTACTGAGTAGAGGGGATAAGACATTTAAAATTAATATGAAGGGTAAAAGTGTCACGGTATCTATAGACCGCTTAAAGCCAGCGTACATACTCGCAGACCCTCTCTCTTCTCATGTGCATATACCCATCTCCACTCCTCCGTCCACACCCGAACCTACCGTTCCCGCCCCGCAAAGTGACGTCCAGAAAACTACACGCAGCGGGCGGGTGATAAGGTTCCCCGACTTCTATCGACCATAGTAACGGTCTGGGAGGGGAGTGATGTAGGTACTTTCCGCCTACATATTCCACCATCTGTCATAATTATTATGTAATATATATATATATACATATAATTATATCTTATTATTATAACATTTGCACAATCACACAAAATACTACAAATGAAAATTATAACTAAACAGAACATACACATATAATACTTTATATCAACTACATATTTAATAACACTACATATATATAGTTTACAATAGTTAAGCATTATCATTAGTATTTATTTACATGCATATTAAATATCGTCCGTCATAAATAGTAGCCGTCTCGGTCTACAGTGTACACGCGCACCGGCCCTGCTCCTTTGTTTATGTATTAGCGTAGCTGTTGGTCGCGGTACGAGCGCGTGAGCATCCAGTGATCCGCAACGCTTCGTACGGGTAACTTGTGTCACTTTTCGCTATCTCTGCTTACTTAAGTGCGCCGCGTACGCCCCTTGTATTACGCGAATAATAGCTTTGTTTCTGTCTAATCTTTCTTCTCATCTTTCTTACCTTCTGACTTTCTTACTGTGCTTGTGTATCTTCTCGCTATTATAAATATATGTGTGTAGAATAAACTCGTGTGATTGTGCATTACGGACTTATTATTTCTTGGACTACCTACTCCGTATAAGTGTTATTGTATACATATACACTACCTTTA